>PKML01055279.1:123015-166292 GCA_002933935.1 Eutrema yunnanense | reverse complement strand
TGTGCACTCAAAAACAAAATCAAATCAATAGGTTCAAGCACAAGATCATTATCTCCAACAAGTTTTGACTCAATAAAACAACTTTGACTCTATAAAACGACTGACTCTAAGAAAAACAAACACAATGTCAGCAGACACCTCCCCCAGACTTGAACAACACTGTCCCCAGTGTTATCTAGCCTAGAGTCAGTGAAATAAAACAAAGGAACAGAATAAAATTGGGAAAAACAAGAAGTTACCTTGCTGGAACAGTGAGTATCGACCGACACACAGCCTGGTATCGATCGATACAGGCTTAAGTCGACATGAACCTTTCTAAATCGCGTAGGGTATCGATCGATACTGAAGGGTATCGATCAACACTCAGGCGATTTCGAGTTTGCTCCTTGTTTATCCTGACACAAACATAAAACTAACGAAAATAAAAACAAAAACGACTCAGGGGGAACCTTGATGCTAGAGGCACGTGTGAGAGCACCTCTAGGGGGAATGGCATTATAGTAGACATCTCCGTCAATGTAAGAGAAAGAGAGTCTCTTATTAGGTGTGTCTATGATCGCACCAGCAGTATCCATAAACGGTCTTCCCATGAGTTAAGAAACCTCAGATCCTTTGCTCATCTCCACAACTTGAAAATCAGTGGGCACCAGACAATCTCCTACTTTAACAGGCAAAGCATGGATAGTACCGTATGGAGGTGAGGTGGAAGAATTTGCAAACGTGAGAAGCAAAGTAGGGGGTCTTATATCAGCCTTCAACTGTTCGGCAATTCCCCTTGATATCACATTGACGCTAGACCCTGAGTCAACGAGAGATTCTTTGAACTCGACTCCAGAGATAGAGCATGGTACCGCAAATTTCCCTGGATCTTCCCTCTGTTTCAATTGCCGCGGCTGTAGTGACTTGCGTCTTGCCTCGATAAAGAGTGCCTTAATTTCTTCCTCAGTTTCTCTCCAGTCTTTGAAGTGACTTAGCAGAGGCCAGCCCTCTCGAGCTTTTTCAAAAGATGATTCATGGGAGATCCTTCGTACCATCTTCTCAAAGCCACGCAGCTGCTTTGGAGTGATAGGATCTCTGAGGTGTTTAGGAATATGATTTTGCTTCTTGGGCTTGCGAACTCTTTCTCCGATCACCTCAGGTGTTTTCACAAGTTCTGGCTCGTTCTGCGAGGGGTATCGATCGACACAAGGTAGGGTATCGATCTATACTCTTGATTTTGAGTCGTTCCTGGCAGATACATTTGATATGCTCAATTTAATACCCTAAATAGTACTAAAGCAGTTGCTGCAGTAAATCAGGGGTCGAACACAAGAACTCAGTTATCACTCAATAGATTATATAGATCTGAAACAAGCTAAATCAGAAGATGTAATTGAAAACAAGATTGCAAGTAAAAGTGTTGTAAATTCAGTTGGAGGAATATAGGCTCAGGGTATTTCTCAGGAAATCAATGAATGCAGCTAAATTAACTAACAGGATTCAGATTAAGCACGGTTCTAGAACTCAAATCACTAAAATATAATTAACCAACTCTCGTTGCGAAAACTATCTAAATCTAAATCCTAGGAATTCCAAATCTCTTTGCGAATCCTAAAGTCTAAATCAGCTTTAAAGTTCAGGTTTGATATGTTCACAAATTAATTAAACCAAATCTCTTTGCGAATAATTAATTTGCTCACTTAGGTTCTATCAGGTAATTAATCGCACTCTCGTGCCTAATCAATTATCCTAAGATCTAAGTTCTAGGTGATCAATCTAGAATTAGCTTTGAGAACAACCTAAGGTGGAGAACTAATTCAGGTAGTGAATCCTAACAGATAATCAACCTAGCATTCAAAGAAATCCCTATGAGAAAACCCCAAACCTAACAGGTGATCTACTCAGACATGGAGACTGAAGACAACATGTTTGAATAAATCATCAATAAAATAATCAGAAAAGGTTTAGAGATCTGATCTCGGACGAAAGGAGATTCAGACTTGTCTCTCTAAAACCAGAGTAAAATAAACATAGAAAATAAAGCATAGCTTAAACAGGTGGCTGTAAAATCCTATTTATAACCTAAAACACGAATTGGGGTTTCTTGTAATTATTAAAGACTTCTGGGGAAAATCTGCAGTTCTTCAAATCTTCATTAAGTCGCGTGTCATAGTCATGCTGCGATGGGTATCGATCGATACCTAACGTGAAATCAGATACTCAGCGACACGAACTTCAGCCTTGCTCCAAACTGCTCCAGAAAGCTCCAATACTTCCAATAATGCTCCAAACGTGCTAAGACCTGCAAAAGACTCTAAAAGACTCCAAAACACTAGAAAGACTCTATAAAAAGGACTTATATCATGGCTTAAATAGGGTAAAAACTATGATATATCAACATTATCATCATCAGAAAGAAGCTCCGCGTTCTGCTTACCCAGCAAAGCCTTGCATCTAGCAGCCTCCCATTCCTCCCTTGTCAGCTTAGGAAGTATAGGATAAGGTATCCTGGTATATATACTTGTTCTGCAATTACCTTAGGCGCCACAGTCGAAGTCTCACTTGTCTCCCCAGAAATCGCCTCAGTATCGACCGATACCAATGGGGTATCGATCGATACACGGGTTTTTGAAATATCCCTTTTCAGAATTGTAACCGGCATCGATCGACACTTGGGGGTATCGATCGATGCCCTGGCGATTTCAGGATCCTCATCGAAATTTTCTGCACTTGAGGAGATGGCATTGACGTGTGCTCTCAGATTTTCAGTTCTCCCTGGAAGAAAACCTTCCTGCCTCTGCACAGCTGACGCGGTTTGGGCAACTTGAGTTTCCAGCTTCCTCTGGGAGAGACTGACAGCTTCAATCTTCCCATTCAGGTGGTCAATTTTTCCATTCAGGTCAGTGTACAGCGAGTCAAACTTCCCATTGAAATCCACCTGCAACTTCTGCTGTCCCTGAAGAACCTGTTCCATCATGAGTTCCATTTTATTATCTATGGACTTGGGAGGGATGGGCTGGTACGAAGAGTTCCCGTAATTTCGAGTGTTGTTGCTGAAGTTCATGTTGTTGTTGTACCCAAATTGTTGACCCTGAAATCCAGAACCACCAACATAGTTACAATCCTCCACTTCATTCTCAGCAGCAAAGTGGACCGCTTTCTGATTCTTCCCGATCAGGAAGTCCAGCTTGACTTGAACTTCAGCAACTTGCGATGCATCAATTCCTCCAGCTTGCTTCTTCCTCTCGAAATCGGCATTCTTGGTGCTATTACTAGACGCCAAGTTCTCAATTAGCACGACTGCATCGTCTGGATATCTGGTGTTGAAGTTCCCATTACTCGCAGTATCCAGGGCCATCTGGTACCTTCAATCGATCCTTCTGTAGAATGTGCCCAGCAGCTGAACCTGATTGAACCCATGGTGCGGACAATCCCTCTGATATGACTTGAAACGAATCCAAGCTGCCTTGAGTCCCTCTGTTGGACCTTGAGAAAACTGGGAAATCTTGTTCCTGAGCTCTTCAGACCTTGCATCATCGTAGAAATTGCACAAGAATGCTTTCTTCGTCTCATCCCATGTAGTTAGAGAATCAGGAGCTAACTGCTTCAGCCAATAAGCAGCATCCCCACCAAGAGAGTATGGGAAAAGTTTGCAGAACAAGAACTCTTTGGGTTTTCCATTGTACTTCATACCAGTGACCAAGTCCTCGAACCTCTCGATATGATCCATGGGATGCTCATGAGGTAAACCATGGAATGGGCTCTGACTTACAAGAGCATAGTACGCAGGCTTCAGCTCGAAGTCGTTCCTCTGAAAAGTTGGGATGCGAAACGCAGATCGATTGGCATAGAACTGATCAGGTCTGTTGTGCTCAGCAAGTGTTCTACCTCGATCACCTGCAGCATTCCCAACATTGGCGCGCCCAACTGGCGCGATAATCTCCATAACAGCAGCAGGGACAACGACGTTTCCAGCTTCATCAAGTCGCTGCCCTCTATCATTACACACATGACGCTCTTGGTCTCTCAGAATTCCAGCTTCATCAGCTCTTAAAACCACTGGGTTGTTCATCCCTGATGTTTGCTTGGTCTTTCTGTTTGTGCATTCCACAAGCGCTAGCTGTTCCAGTGACAGTTCAACTAGGTGAGTGCTCTTGTTGCTTCTTGTTTCACGAACAGGCATACACCTGCAAACAAAACACTAGACAAGGCACGTAAGTAACCAGAAAAATACGTTGAGTATCGATCGATACCAAGTGGTGTCGATCGATACCAACAAAGAAATCGCCGGAGTATCGATCGATACTGACGGACTTAGTCGAAACTCGACATCTAAAATCTAAAGGCGAAATAGAGTCCCCGGCAACGGCGCCAAATTTGATATGCTCAAATTAATACCCTAACAGTACTAAAGCAGTAGTTGTAATATAGCTAGGGGTCGAACCACAAAGACTCACGGAGATCACTCAATAAATTATATAGTGTCAAATCAAGCTAAGCAAACAAATGTAATTAAAAGCAGTGCAAGAATTAAACGAGATGTAATTCAATTGGGAAATATAGGCTCATGGTTTTTCTCAGGAAATCAATGCATGCAGATAAACTAACTAGCAGGATTCAGATTTAGCGCAGTTCTTGAACTCAAATCACTAAAGTATAATTAACCAACTGTCGTTGCGAGAATTATCTAAATCTAAATCCTAGGAATTCCAAATCTCTTTGCGAATCCTAAAGTCTAAATCAGCTTTAATAACATGTTTGATATGTTCACAAATTAATTAAACCAAATCTCTTTGCGAATAATCAATTTGCTCACCTAGGTTCTATCAGGTAATTAATCGCACTTTCGTGCCTAATCAATTATCCTCAGATCTATATTCTAGGTAGCTAATCTAGACCAATCTTTGAACACAACCTGAGCGAAGAACTAATTCAGATGGTGAATCCTAAACAGATAATTAACCTAGCATTTAGAGAAAACCCTTATGAGAAAACCCTAAACCTAAAGTGGATCTACTCAGAAATGGAGAATGAAACAATCAACATAACTGAATAAATCATCAATAGAATAGAAAGAAGGGTTTAGAGATCTGATCTCTGACGAAGGGAGATTCAGACTTGTCTCTCTAAAACCAAAGTAAAATCAAACACAGAAATCAAGCATAGCCGAAACAAGTGGCTGTAAAATCCTATTTATAACATAAAACTCGAGTTGGGGTCTTCTTGTAATTATTAAAGACTTCTGGGCACTTTTGCAATTCTTCAAGTCTTGGAAAACTCGCGGGTCGTGTCTTGCTGCAATGGGTATCGATCGATACCAGGGGGTATCGATCGATGCTTGTCGTGAAATCAGGTACTCAGCAACACGACTTCAGCTTCTGCCCCAAACTGCTCCAGAAAACTCCAATAATTCCAATAATGCTTCAAACGTGCTAAGACCTGCAAAAGACTCTAAAAGACTCCAAAATACTATAAAGACTCTATAAAAAGGACTTATATCATGGCTTAAATAGGATAAAAACCATGATTTATCACATATCTGATAAAGGAACCCACGTGTTTAGAGTTATGGTATCTCTCTCCCCTGTTATAAGTTGATAAATAAGAGCATAAAATATTGAAATGATTTTCTTCTGAGTAGAGGGTTAGGAAAATTTCCAGCGATCCCATTATTCTACTTAAGAGGGAATGATCACACAAAAGATTGGAAGCGAGGCTAGGATTTTCCTATGATGCCATTATTCGCCTACAACCTTTGATACATAGAGAGGGAAGAACCGGGGATTCAGTGGCAAACACCATCAATACTCACGTTTCGGACCTTGGTATGTATATGCAGATCTAAAAAAAGAGAACACAATAAGAAATAAGTCTGGGGGAGAGAAATAAAACCGAAAAGTGTGAAAAGGGTGGTTCCTTGTCATGATATCGTATGGTAAAGAATCTAGAAGGTTCTTGAAACATTAGCTGCAGCGATGAAACTGGCGATGAGGCCTTCATTTGAACAATGCTGCGATATAATGTGTGGAGTCTGGAAAAGCTGCGAATGTCTACGGAGAAGTACATGGTGGTTAGATCAAAAGCTGGTTAGGTGACACTTGGGTACTTGGGAAGAGGGTCATTTCATTGGTTCATGAACAGGTGAGTCTCCGCGTTTTCAAACCTCTTTCTCTGGTTTAGTTTTCTAATTTGCTTGAGGGCAAGCAAAAGCTAAGTCTGGGGGAGTTGATATATCATTGTTTTTACCCTTTTTAGGCCATGATATAAGTCCGTTTTATAGAGTCTTTATGATATTTTGTAGTGTTTTAGAGTCTTTTACAGGTTTTAGCACATTTGGAGCCTTATTAGAGATATCGGAGCTTTCTGGAGCATTTTGAAGAAAAGCTGAAGATCGTGTTGCTGAGTACCCGATTTCACGTCAAGCATTGATCGATATCCCCTGGTATCGATCGACACCCATCGGAGCAGATCACAAGCCGCGACTTTAATGAAGAATTAAAGAATTGCAACTTGGTCCAGAAGACTTTGATATTTACAAGAAGACCCCAATTTGTGTTTTAGGTTATTTATAGGATTTTTACAGCCACTTTGTAGGCTATGCTTTATTTTACTCTGATTTTGTGAGGAAGACAAATCTGAAACTCCCTTCGTCCGAGATCAAATTTGGAACCCTCTTGTTACTCTTTCTGTTTTATTTGATGATTTATTCAACCATGTTGATTGTTTCATTCTCCATGTCTGAGTAGATCCACTTTAGGTTCATGGTTCTCATAAGGGTTTTCTCTGAATGCTAGGTTGATTATCTGTTTAGGATTCACCATCTGAATTAGTTCTTCGCTTAGGTTGTGTTCAAAGCTAATTCTAGGTTGATGAATCTGGAACTTAGATCTTAGGATAATTGATTAGGCACAACAGTGCGATTAATTACCTGATAGAACCTTAGGTGAGCAAATTGATTATTCGCATAGAGATTTGGTTTAATTGATTTGTGAACATATCAAACTCGATATTAAAGCTGATTTAGACTTTAGGATTCGCAAAGAGATTTGGAATTCCTAAGATTTAGATTTAGATAATTCTCGCAACGACAGTTGGTTAATTATACCTTAGTGATTTGAGTTCAAGAACTGTGCTAAATCTGAATCCTGCTAGTTAGTTTATCTGCATTCATTGATTTCCTGAGAAATACCATGGGCCTATATTTCTCCCAATTGAATTACAACACATTTAATTTACGCACTGCTTTCAATTACATCTGAATTGCTTAGCTTAATTCTCGTCTATATTATCTATTGTGTGTCTCTGTGAGTCCTTGTGTTCGACCATTACAACAACTGCTTTAGTACTTTTAGGGTATTAATTTGAGCATATCATAGCTCAAATAGCCGATTCTCATCGTTGGAACGGTTAACCACACCTTTAACTTACCTTCCTTTCAAGCCAAATCTTTAGTGTGCGAATGTAAGGCCTAATTTTTTGAGTAAGCTTGGCAAAAAGTGTTGAGTTTAGGGCGACAAGGATAGGTTTGCATGTACATCTAGCCCAACATCAAGGGCTAGACTAGGCTAAGCTAGTAGGGAAGGGAAGTTTTGGGGTTTGGTATGAATTAAAGTGTATGATCGTTGAGATTGTGGTGGAGAAGAGAAGTGAGGACAAAGGAATGAAAAGGTAAAGAAGGGGAGATTGTCGAATATATATGGTTGTGGAAAAGTTTTAAGTTAGCTCTAACATAAAGGTTAGTCTCCAAGTGTTTAAAAGAAAAGAAAAGAAGCCAAAAAGATGGCTAAAGCATCAAAGTGATGAAGATGGAGGCAAAGCAAAAAGTCAACAAGAAGAGCTAAAGGAAATAAAGTAAAAACATCATACCATGAGCCAAGCATGAAGAAAGACAACTCCCTAAGTGAGGAGATGAAGAGAAGGCAACTAGATGTGGTGATCATGAATGCAAGATGCATTGGACAAGGATAGACTAAGAGAAAGATTCACGGGTTTAGATTTAGGAGTCAAAGACAATTGGGGCATTGGGTAGATGTAGATTTATCCTTGTATGCATATGTTGCCTTTTACTCTTAGCATTTTGCTATAGCTTGCTCATTCATAGAGAGATCCCTTGCATTGGAGTAACCACATACATTTGAGATCATCTTTATCTCAAGACCTTTACCATAGGCAAATGAATTCACTTGCTTTGCATGAACATGATTCACTTGAAACAATTAAATGAATGTCAAAGGATTGGATGATAGGAATACTTGTGTAGGTTGAGACTTGGGTTTGATTCAAGTAGGGATAGATAAGGCTAGCTCTTTTTGAGTATACTTGTTTAATCACATCTTAGAGCTAACAACTTGGACGTTGAGTTTGAATTCATTTAGTGATACTTTTGGATTCTATCTCCCACCTTCAAACCTCTATCTCTTCTTGTTCTTGTTTGTTTGCTTGAGGACAATAAAATGACTAAAGTTTGGGGGAGTTGATATAATAGTATTTTATCTCATTTTGGCATGCACTTTTAGATAGGTTTCCATGACATTCACTTGCATTTACATAGTTTTCTTTGGTTTAGCATTCATATTTACGGTCTAGTGAGTTTTAGATTCGCTCTTGCATGTTTTATTGCATTTTGGAGTATTTTAGGTACCCTTTGGAGTTGGAGAGGCTTGATGAAGTTTAGGAAAATATCAAGGACCAAGAAGGAGACATTTGGAGAAATTTTTAGGCAATATACTTCAGATCGATCGATCTAATGCTGGATCGATCGATCCAAATCCTTCTCGCCCCTACCAGCCGAAGTCACCCAAGGTGTCTACAAGATCTGGCCGGATGAAGGGTTTCCAATCAGAAATAGCTTCGGAAGTCTTCATCAAAGTTATAGAAAATTCCGTTGGCTGTCGTCTGGAGGTGATTTGAGGTCATTTTGAGAAGTGGTTCGAAAGATACCGCAGATTTAGTAAGGGCATATCTGTCTGGCGCCCGAACAAGTTCTGCTCAAAGGACACCGGCCCAGCTTCGACCGGTGCAGCCAACAATTGTTGCAACAGCCAAGAACACCGGCCAAAGGATCTCCCTATACCACCAACCGGTGTCATGTACCGGTGCTTAACCAAACCTTGGGCAGGAAGAATACCGGCCACCTACACCCCTTGAAGACGGTCCGGTGTTGCTGCCTCAATTCCACACCGGCCCATCATACCTGACAACCACTGACCGGTGTTGACCCTCTTACCTGGGCGTGGACAACCTCTATATAAGGCCTTAGACCTAATTTTTTAGAGCTCTCTCTTCCCTCTTGCAAAAACTCTTTCTTTTGAAGTGTTCTTGAGATTTTGTATTTTTGAGTTTATGCAAGTTTAAGTTTATTTCTCTTAATTTTCTTTTAATCTTTCATCTTCTTATTCTCTAATCATGATTAACAACACCTCTTTTAAGACATTTGGTCTGTTCTTCATGATTAGTGAGTAGTTATTCTTGGATCATTTGGGTTTGGTAGATTAGGAGGTTTCTTTGTTAATCTTTGATGTTTAGAGCTTAATTGTCTTGTTTCCTTTCTTATTTAGTGTTTATAATGCTAGATTAGGCTTGAGAAAGTTAAATCTAGATCATAGGGAATTTCATGCACACAAGGTGTTTGATGAAATTTCCCAATGAACTAAATAAGAGATTTTCACACTTAGCTCATGAGAATGATTGTCTAAGATGAATTTTGGCTATTAGAAATTGATATTTAATGCTTGTTGATTGCTTATTCACAAATGAGAATTTGATCTTAATTTTGTAATTAACAAAGTGATTAGTGCTAAGAGATTAGATTAATCTTGATTAGTGTTCTAGGCTTAAGGAAATGCACTTGTGTGATTGTATGAACATCATTGCTTAGCTTAAGATTCCCCCAAATCAATTGCCTTACCCAAAGATCTTCTTTTTAATCATTGTCTTAATCTTGCTTAGTTCTTGCTACTTGTTTGCTTTGTTTAATTGAATCATTAGCTTCCTAGATTAAAACTAAAACCACTTGATTTGCTTAGCTTATATAGTTTCTTGGATTCCTAGTGTGTTAGCCTCATACCTCTTTTGTTCGATATCTTAAATACCACAATAACATGAGTGGGATTTGAGTAATTGGTTTAAGACTTGCAAAAGTCCTACTATCAATTACTTAAATAATATCTTTTTAATATGTACATGGTACCTTTGGTGGTCATAAAGCCATGGACGAGAGGGATATTGTGCGTAAAACTTTCCCCTTTATGTCTTAATTAGTTAGTTCAAGTTAGATAACATATATCGACATATTTACACCTCACCCATTTTTTTTTCCTTTCTATCAGTCCCCACCTCTCAACCAATATGGCTCAATGTCAATCCAAAGTTTTGTCCCACAGTTTTGTTCTCCCGCTCCTAGCTTCGGTAACAACAATGTTGAAATCCCCCCCCCCCCGAAGAACCACATGTTTCAACAATCCATGGTAAATAGCTATCCTCATCTTCCACTCTCACTCAGCTTTTTGTTTTCCATTCACCTACACGCATGTTGTGTTTTTTGCATCAGCAGAAGGACTTGTATCCACTGTCTTGCCAGACCCAACTCCCACTGCCCCAGGAGTTGTATCCACTGAGGTAGTGTGATATATCATGGTTTTTACCCCGTTTAAGCCATGATATAAGTCCGTTTTATAGAGTCTTTCTACTATTTTGTAGTGTTTTAGAGTTTTTTACAGGTTTTAGCACGTTTGGAGCATAATTGGAGATATTGGAGTTTTCTGGAGCATTTTGGAGAAAAGCAGACGTTCGTGTAGCTGAGTACCCGATTTGAAGCATCAGTGTCGATAGATACTGCTTGGTATCGGTCGATACTCATCGAAGCAGACACGACCCGCGACTTTAATGAAGAGTTGAAGAATTGCAAAATTGCCCAGAAGACTTTATTATTTACAAGAAGCCCCAAACGTGATTTAGGTTATTTAATAGGATTTTACAGCCACTTTGATGGCTACGCTTTAGTTTACTTTGGTTTTGTGAGAGAGCTTTTGGAAGGGAGACAAGTCTGAAACTCTGTTCGTCTGAGAGAAGATTTCGAACCCTTTTGTTACTCTTTCTGTTTTTTTTGATGATTTATTCAAACATGTTTATTGCTTCAATTTCCATGTCTGAGTAGATCTCTTGTTAGGTTCAGGGTTCTCAATAGGGTTTTCTCTGAATGCTAGGTTGATTAGTTATTTGGATTCACCATCTGAATTAGTTCTTCACCATAGGTTGTTTGCAAAGCTAATTCTAGATTGATCACCTAGAATTTAGATCTTAGGATAATTGATTAGGCACGAAAGTGCGATTAATTACCTGATAGAACCTAGGGTGAGCAAAATAACTACTCGCAAATGAATTTGGTCTAGTTGTTTTGTGAACAAATCAAACCTGATTTAAAAGCTGATTTAGACTTAAGGATTCGCAAAGGAATTTGGAATTCCTAGGATTTAGATTTAGATAGTTTTCGCAACAGAAGTTGGTTAATTATATCTTAGTGATTTGAGTTTAAAAATTGTGCTAAATCTGAATCAGGCTAGTTAGTTTATCTGCATTCATTGATTCCCTAAGAAATACTCTGCATTCATTGATTCCCTAAGAAATACCCTGAACCTATCTTTCTCCCAATCGAATTACAACTTGTTTCATTTACGCATTGCTTTCAATTACATCTTTTGGTTTAGCTTAATTCTCACCTATACAATCTATTGCGTGTCTCTGTGAGTCCTTGTGTTCGACCCCTACTTTACTGCAACTACTGCTTAGTAATTTTAGGGTATTAATTTGAGCATATCAAATTTGGCGCCGTTGCCGGGGACTCAATTCGCCATTAGATTTTAGTGTGAGAATTTCAACTAAGCTCGTCGGTATCCGTGATATGTGCATATTCTACATATATTTAGCACGCATTTTATATAGATTTGAGATCATTTACTTGGACCTTCATGGCATATCATACTTGTTTTGTCTCATTTAGAGTTTTAGGGTTCTCATACTAGGTCTTAGAGTGTCTTGCATGTTTTGTAGTCCTTTTAGGTACTTTGGAGGCATTTGATGGAGTTTGCTTAAGAGTATTCGGTTCGGGAGCAAGAGAAGCGGTTAAAGACGTTTGGGAGATTTTCAGCATTCACATCGACCATGCCCCCATTCACATCGATGCAACAAATGGATGCAACTTCAGGGGCCTTAGCATCGACCATGCCCTCATTCACATCGATGCAACAAATCGATGCTCAGCTCCAGGGGAATTCACATCGACCCAGAACCTCCCACACATCGATGCAACAAATGGATGCAACATCAGGGGCCTTAGCATCGACCATGCACATCGATTTGTGACATTGATGTCAATCCTGTTGTCCACTTTTCCTATAAATACTCATCTAAACCTAATTTTTAATGTATGCTTTTTCTTATGCTCGAAACCCTTACCTTTGAGAGAGTTTGAGATTTGTAAGAAGGATCCTTTTGATTATTGCAATTTAGTATTTATTTCCATCAATCTCTTCCATCTATCTTCTTTCTATCTTGATTAATCAAACATCTATCCATGGAATCATCCTCTATCATAATCGATTTTGAGGTGATCTTGATGGATCTTGAGTAGTCTTTTAGGATCTTGAGATGAGGTAGATTAGGGTGATCTAGGGTTTGATTAGTGGTGTTTAGGGTTAGGTAATCTTATATTCCTTCTTGTCTAGAGTCCCCAATGCTAGATCTAGCTTGAAAGAGTGGATCTAGATCATACGGCATTTCATGAACACCAAGTGTTTGATGAAATGCCAAGACCAACTAGACAAGAGATTTATGTTCATAACCTAAGATATTAGTTATTTAGGGCATATCTTTGGTTGATCTTGTTATGATTCTTAATGCTTGTTAATTGTTAATCCATAAATAAAAATTTGCTAATGGACTTGATAATTAACATAATGATTAGTTGCTTGAAAAAGAACTAGTCAAGATTAGAGATCTATTGCCTAGGAATGAGCTTCATTAAGTGAATGAACACCACTAATTAGATTTTGATCATCTTATATCAATAACCTTATCTGTAGTTCCGCTTTTGTTATTTGAATTACAACTCATTTAGTATTGTTTTTATTGGTTTGAATTTGGATACTTAATCATAAACTACCTTGTTTAGCTTAAATTACTTATGAACCGTGCATTCTTAGTGATTAGGATAAATCCCTTTATGGATTGATAACCTTCATACTACACGTATTGGAGTTATTGATACCTCCTAGATACTAAAAAGTCTTGTATCAATTTGGCGCCGTTGCCATATTGGGATTTGTTTTAACATTGAGATTTGGGTTCTTAGTGAGCTTAAGTTTTATTTTCTACTAAGTTACTAATCTTCTTCACTTCCCATTGATTTTGCTCTCTCTAGGTGTATGCATACCCGTTCCCGTGGCAATACCAATCTCATACAACCAAGGGACGATATTGATCAACTTGAGAGGGGTTCAAGAGCAAGAAGGAACCGTGTGAGAGTTCAAGAAGTGGTTGGTAACGACATGGAGCACTTTGAGAATGTTCCACTTGGGAACATCAATGAACCCATTCCCCACCAAAGGAACGGTGGGAATGGGGACGGACAAGGCAACAATCAAGGAGGTGGTGGCAATGGAAACCATCACGCTCCAAACCGTCCTATTCATCCGCCTAAAGCTAGGCATGTCATAGGAGAAGGTGATGCGGCAAATGCACACCAAAACCGTCAAGGGATTCAACCACCTCCGGTTGAAAACAACAACTTTGAGGTCAAACCCGGGCTAATCAACATGGTTCAAGCTAACAAGTTCCATGGGTTGTCAATGGAGGATCCTCTAGATCACATTGACCAATTTGACCGGATATGTGGTCTCACCAAGATTAACGGAGTATCCGAAGATGGTTTCAAGCTTCGTCTCTTCCCGTTCTCTTTGGGTGACAAGGCTCACCAATGGGAGAAAAGCTTGCCTCAAGGTTCTATTACTTCTTGGGATGATTGCAAAAAAGCCTTTCTAGCCAAATTCTTCTCACCGGCTAGAACCGCCAAACTTCGCAATGATATTTCAAGCTTCAGACAACGGTCTATTGAGTCTTTCAACGAGGCTTGCGAGAGATTTAGAGGCTACACTTCTCAATGCCCACATCATGCTTTCTCCGACGCCTCACTTCTTAGTACTCTCTACCGAGGCGCTTTACCTAAGATTTGAATGTTACTTGATACGGCATCGAATGGTAATTTTCTAGCTAAGGACGTGGAGGATGCAATGGAGTTGGTAGAGAACTTGGCTCAAAGTGATGGCAACTATGGCGATGATTATGACCATGCCACAAGGACCACGAGTAACTTTGATGAGAACAAGAGAGCCAAGGACATGAAAGCCTTGAATGAGAAGTTGGATAAGCAAGCCTCTATGATAGACAAGCTTCTTGCCTCTCAAAAAGAGTCTCAAAAGGCGGTTCATTTCATTGGTGACTACGAGGACAGTCAAGCTTCTTATCAAGAGGAAGCCGCGATCACCCAAGAGGAAGTGAACTACGTAGGGAACCAAGGTAACTTCCAAAGACAAGGGTTCAACTAAAACTATTGGAATCCACAAGACCAACTCTACCCTTAACAATCTACTCAAGCTCAAGGAGTACCACAACAACAATTCCAATATCAAGGTCAAGCTCCTAATACCAACCAACAAGCCTTTGTCCCAAAGAACCAATTCCAAGGGAACCAAGGTGGCTTTCAACCCAAAGCTCCACCCGGTTTTCAAGGGCAACAACAAGGGTTTGTGCCTCAAGGTCAAGCACCTACGTCTAAACCGCAAGAGCTTGACTTAGTCTCCATGTTCCAACAACTCATCAAGGGCCAAGCGGAAAAGACTAACAAGGTCATTTCCTCTTACAATGACCTTAATAGCAAGTTTGAGGCTTTGAGCTCAAAGGTGAAACTAATGGAGCAAAGGAGTGCCGCCCCTTCTTCACAACATACTCAAGTCTCTTCAAATGGGAAAGCCATACTAACATCTAAAGAGTCTTGCAACACCTTTTTCACTCTTAAAGAGAAAGATCACATTATTGAGGAGTTCCTCAGGTTAGTCTCTAGCCTCAATGAGGACATTGAGCAACAAGGTGGGGAGGTGACCCTTGGGAGTGAGAATGATATGATGTTGGTTGGAGAAAAGAGTAACAAGGTTGAGGAGTCCATCAAGGACTTGGTTAAAGTGAAAAACGTGGAGACACAAGTTGAGTCAAAGAGAGAGACTCCACCTCCATATGAGACTCCACCTCCATATGAGCCTCCACTTCCATTTCCCGGTCGTTTCGTCAACAAGGCACAAGAGAAAGTGCCTCCAAGCACAACAAGGATCGAGCCTAAGACTCTCCCAAAGCTTGGAAACCCTGGGAAATTCTCAATATCTTGCACACTTGGACTCTTGGAAATTGATGATGCTTTGTGTGACTCGGGCTCAACCGTTAATGTCATGACTTTGGAGATAGCCAAAAGTCTTGGGATAGATAAGTTGAACGATTACCCCTCCACCATCACATTAGGAGACTCTTCCAGGAAGAAAACTCTTGGCATGATTAAAGACTTTGCCCTTAAGATTGGAAAGTGTCTTGTACCAACGGACCTCGTTGTGATGGAGATGGCACCAAACATAAAACTCCCTCTACTCCTCGAGACTCCATTCCTCAACACAACCAGTGCAAGCTTAGACTTCATAAACAAGAGGGTTGTTTTTACGAACGTGGATGACAAGAAGTTCTACACAATGATGCCTTCTTCCACCGCTATTTGTGGGGCTATTATTTGTGGGGACAATGAAGCCAAAGCCCGGAAGATTGAGTATGTGGGCATATGTGAGACGGTGAGTATTGGAAGGGTTGAAGAAGCCCTAGCTCTAGATGGAAGTTGCTTGTATTCCCTCTTTCACACCACAACGGAGAGTGAGGGTGAAAGTGCTAAGGTTGATGAGAAGAGGACAAAGCCTAGGTCCGAGAAGAGGAAACCGAGAATACTCAAGGGGATTGGACCCTTGCTAGACCAACCTTCGATCGTGACTCTCATCCCATGGAAACATGAAGAAGGGATGATTGAGTACAAGGTCAAATGTAGAGGGCGCCCCAAGCCTTTTGCCAAGGCCATAGCAACCCTCCCACCGGAGGTTAGGGAGCCAAATCAAACCGGTCTTCAAAGCTTAATAGGTAAAGTTCTCAAACTCGAGCTTACCAAACCGCCAAGGAGTGCTTGCACTCCTCCACTACCCGCCTAAAAGGGTAACAAACGTCGAACTTAGTGACGTTAAACAAAGTGCTCTTAGGAGATACCCCAAGCTTATCCTTGTACATATTTCCTTTTATGCTTTTCTTTCATTGTTAGTTCCTTTTGATGGGTTTTCTTAGTGTGAATAGGTTTTCGATGGCCATATGAGCATGGACTTATGGACTAAAGTGCTTAGGATGAAGTGATGGAATATGGCGTCCCTTGATCCCTCTAGTCCCTTTCATCATTTTCCAATGTAACACTCCAAACTTTGTACATAGCATCTAGAATCATATCTTCTTTTCTTCTTCCATGCATTGTTTAGCTCTCTCTTAAGCTTCTATTACACAAGGGACTGTGTAATTTAAGTTTGGGGGAGGGTTTGTGTGTTATCTAACATCGTTTTTGATGTTCCTATTTTGCTTTTTTGCATCTTGAGTCTCATGCATATCATGCATTTTCAATAAATTTGAAAATTTTAGAACATTTAGGATTGCATATTCACTTGTAGGTGGTGTCTAGTTTACATTTTAGCTTGCATTTGCATAAGTATTGAGTAAT
This sequence comes from Eutrema yunnanense, assembly GCA_002933935.1. Taxonomy (NCBI): domain Eukaryota; kingdom Viridiplantae; phylum Streptophyta; class Magnoliopsida; order Brassicales; family Brassicaceae; genus Eutrema; species Eutrema yunnanense. The sequence continues at coordinate 149,476 of PKML01055279.1, read as the reverse complement.
GACAACCTTGAAAGTAGCTTAATTAGCAATTGATTCAATGCCCAAGTTATTAGTTGTTTGATGCATTGAAGTTGAATCCAAAATCAAGGACGAACCATTTGTTAGAGTGCATGCATCATTGCCTTTCTTTGATTGAAGCAAGCTTGAATTGAATCTAGCCTCATCTAAGTGATAACCATAATTTGACATGTAATTATTGTGCTTATGCAAACTTAAATGAACTCGTAGATCACATATACATATTTGGACATTCTTATTCCTTTTACCACTCTTTCTTGTCCAAATAGCCAAATCCCATCTTTGGATTGGTTTCCCTACCATGACAATTACCTCCTTTATAGCCAATAGTCCTTCGTGTGTGTCTTGTGAGGCCTTATTTGGAATGAACTTGACAAAAAGTGTTAGGTTTAGGGCGACAAGGAAGCACTCTTGTGTATACTTAGCTCCATCATCAAGGGGCTAATCTACGAATAGGCTAGTTAGGATGGCGGTTCTTGATTCAAGTTTGGGGGAAACGGGTTTAGACTTAGTAAATGGCATTATTGGAATAGATTGTGGAATGGAAAGAATGACAAGGAGTATGGAAAAGGGGATCGAATTTGTGGAATGGTTTGTGAAAAGATCATAAGTCTAGCTCTAAGATTAAGATGGCCTCAAAAGATACAAAGAAAAAGAAGAAGGCCAAAATGGCCAAAGCATCAAAAGAATGAGAAGAGGCGGGAACCAAAAAGAAGCAAGAAGAGCTATATAACAACAAAGAAGCACCAAACCATGAAGAACAAGGAAGAAGAAGTGATCCCCAATTGAGAAGAAAGTGAAGTGAAGAGACAAGAAGGATGTGCGGGTTCAAAAATGCAAAATGCCTCATGATAAAAGGGTAGCTTAAGTTATGGGCGCAACGGGTTAGAGGCTTTAGGTTAGAGACACTATAGGCATTCGGGTAGACGAGAGTTTTTCCTTGTATGCATAGGTTACCTTTTACCTTTAGCATTTTGTCAAAGTTTCCTCGTTCATTGAGAGATCCTTGTATTTGATTGCCCTTACGTATTGATGAGATCACTTTCATCTCATAACCGGTCCTTTAGCCAAGCGGTTTCATTTGATTTTGCATAAGCACCATTCACGGATAAAACCATTAATCAATGTTAAGAGGCTAGAGAATAGAATGGTTTGTCTAGGTTGAAGGTTGGCTTGTTGCATGTTGTGAAGGAAATGGCTATCTCCTTTTGAGTAGACAACTTTGGTGCATCCTAGAACTAGTAACTTGGACGTTGAGTGCGATTGTTTCTTGTGCTTCTTATAGGTTCGAGCTCCACTTGCATTACATTGCATCTCTCATTCTTGATCTTGTTTGCTTGAGGACAAGCAAATGTTTATGTATGGGGGAATTGATATGTGTATATTCTACATATATTTAGCACGCATTTCATATAGATTTAAGATCATTTACTTGGATCTTCATGGCATATCATACTTTTTTGTCTCATTTAGAGTTTTAGGGTTCTCATACTAGGTCTTAGAGTGTCTTGCATGTTTTGGAGTCCTTTTTAGGTACTTTGGAGGCATTTGATGGAGGTTGCTTAAGAGCATTCGGTTCGGGAGCAAAAGAAGCGGTTAAAGACGTTTGGGAGCTTTTCAGCATTCACATCGACCATCCCCCATTCACATCGATGCAACAAATGGATGCAACTTCAGGGGCCTTAGCATCGACCATGCCCCCATTCACATGGATGCAACAAATCGATGCTCAGCTTCAGGGGAATTCACATCGACCCAGAACCTCCCACACATCGATGCAACAAATGGATGCAACATCAGGGGCCTTAGCATCGACCATGCACATCGATTTGTGACATTGATGTGAATCCTGTTGTCCACTTTTCCTATAAATACTCATCTAAACCTAATTTTTAATGTATGCTTTTTCTTATGCTCAAAACCCTTACCTTTGAGAGAGTTTGAGATTTGTAAGAAGGATCCTTTTGATTATTGCAATTTAGTATTTATTTCCATCAATCTCTTCCATTTATCTTCTTTCTATCTTGATTAATCAAACATCTATCCATGGAATCATCCTCTATCATAATCGATTTTGAGGTGATCTTGATGGATCTTGAGTAGTCTTTTAGGATCTTGAGATGAGGTAGATTAGGGTGATCTAGGGTTTGATTAGTGGTGTTTAGGGTTAGATAATCTTATATTCCTTCTTGTCTAGAGTTCCCAATGCTAGATCTAGCTTGAAAGAGTGGATCTAGATCATAAGGCATTTCATGAACACCAAGTGTTTGATGAAATGCCAAGACCAACTAGACAAGAGATTTATGTTCCTAACCTAAGATATTAGTTGTTTATGGCATAACTTTGGTTGATCTTGTTATGATTCTTAATGCTTGTTAATTGTTAATCCACAAATGACAATTTGCTAATGGACTTGATAATTAACATAGTGATTAGTTGCTTGAAAAAAAACTAGTCAAGATTAGAGATCTATTGCCTATGAATGAGCTTCATTAAGTGAATGAACACCACTAATTAGATTTTTATCATCTTATATCACACCACTAATTAGATTTTTATCATCTTATATCAATAACCTTATCTCTAGTTCCGCTTTTGTTATTTGAATTACAACTCGTTTAGTATTGTTTTTGTTGGTTTGAATTTGGATACTTAATCATAAACTACCTTGTTTAGCTTAACTTACTTATGAACCTTGCATTCTTAGTGATTAGGATAAATTCCTTTATGGATTGATAACCTTCATACTACACGTATTGGAGTTATTGATACCTCCTAGAGACTAAAAAGTCTTGTATCAATCAGTCGATACTATCTAGTATCGGTCGATACTCACCGTTCTCTTTTTGTTGATATCGATCGACGCCACCCAGTGTCGGTCGATACTCAACGTGTTTTTTTTTGTTACTTACGTGCTGTGCCTAGTGTGTTTCAGGTCTGAGTTTGGAACGTGCAAATAGGAAAGCAAAGAAGCCAACGGAGATGAACAATACAATGATTCTGATTCAGGATGCTGCTGGAGCTTTGAGAGACCAAGAGGGTCGGTTGTGCAATGAGAAAGGACAACGTCTGGATGGAGAGGGGAACATCATTCCACCTGCTCCTGTTGTCGCTGGGAATATCGCTGGGAACGCGAACGCTGGGAATGTTGTGTGCTATATCATAGTTTTTACTCTATTTAAGCCATGATATAAGTCCTTTTTATAGAGTCTTTCTAGTATCTTATAGTATTTTAGAGTCTTTTACAGGTCTTAGCACGTTTGGAGCATTATTGGAATTATTGGAGCTTTCTGGAACAGTTTGGAGCAAAAGCTGAAGTCGTGTTGCTGAGTGCCTGGTTTCACGACAAGCATCGATCGATACCCCCTAGTATCGATCGATACTCATCGCAGCAAGACACGACCCGCGAGTTTTCCAAGACTTGAAGAATTGCAAAAGTGCCCAGAAGTCTTTAATAATTACAAGAAGACCCCAACTCGTGATTTAGGTTATATATAGGGATTTTACAGCAAGTTTGATGGCTATGCCTTTTTATGCTTTATTTCTGTGTTTTGATTTTACTTTGGTTTTAGAGAGACAAGTCTGAATCTCCCTTCGTCCGATATCAGATCTCAAAACCTCTTGTTACTATTTTATTGATGATTTATTCAAACATGTTGATTGTTTCATTCTCCACGTCTGAGTAAATCGACCTTAGGTTCAGGGTTCTCATAAGGGTTTTCTCTGAATGCTAGGTTAATTATCTGTTTAGGATTCACTATCTGAATTAGTTCTTCACCATAGGTTGTTCTCAAAGCTAATTCTAGGTTGACGAATCTGGAACTTAGATCTTAGGATAATTGATTAGGCACGACAGTGCGATTAATTACATGATAGTACCTTAGGTGAGCAAATTGATTATTCGCAAAGAAATTTGGTTTAATTGATTTGTGAACATATCAAACCTGATATTAAAGCTTATTTAGACTTTAAGATTCGCAAAGAGATTTGGAATTCCTAGGATTTAGATTAAGATAATTCTCGCAACGACAGTTGGTTAATTATACTTTAGTGATTTGAGTTCAATAACCGCGCTAAATCTGAATCATGTTAGTTAGTTTATCTGCATTCATTGATTTCCTGAGAAAAACCCTGAGCCTATATTTCATCCACTGATTTACAACTCTTTTAATTTCTGCACTGCTTTCAATTATACATGTTTGCTTAGCTTGATTTGACGCTATACAATCTATCGAGTGATCTCCGTGAGTCTTTGTGGTTCGACCCCTAACTATATTACAACTACTGCTTTAGTATCTTAGGGTATTAATTTGAGCATATCAAATTTGGCGCCGTTGCCGGGGACTCAATTTCACCTTTAGATTTTAGCTGTCGAGTTTCGACTAAGTCTGTCAGTATCGATCGATACTCACTAGTATCGGTCGATACTCCGGCGATTTCTTTGTTGATATCGATCGATACCCTCCAGTATCGATCGATACTCAACGTATTTTTTTTTTTTGGTTACTTACGTGCCTTGTCTAGTGTTTTGTTTGCAGGTGCATGCCTGTTCGTGAAACCAGAAGAAACAAGAGCACTCAGCTAGTTGGACTGTCATTGGAACAGCTAACACTTGTGGAACGCACAAACAGAAAGACCAAGCAAACATCAGGGATGAACAACCCAGTGGTTTTAAGAGTTGATGAAGCTGGAATTCTGAGAGACCAAGAGGGTCATGTGTGCAATAAAGGAGGGCAGCGACTTGATGAAGCGGGAAACGTCGTTGTCCCTGCTGCTGTTATTGAGATTGTCGCGCCAGCTGGGCGCGTCAACGTTGGGAATGCTGCAGGTGATCGAGCTAGGACACTTGGCGAGCACAACAGACCTGATCGGTTCTAGTCCAATCGATTTGCGATTCGCATCCCAACTTTTCAGAGGAACGACTTCGAGCTGAAGCCTGCGTACTATGCTCTCGTGAGTCAGAGCCCTTTCCATGGCCTACCTCATCAGCATCCCATGGATCATATCGAGAGGTTCGAGGACTTGGTCACTGGTATGAAATACAATGGAGTGCCAAATGAGTATCTTTTCTGCAAACTCTTCCCGTACTCTCTTGGTGGAGATGCTGCTTATTGGCTGAAGCAGTTGACTCCTGGTTCACTAACTACATGGGAAGAGACCAAGAATGCATTCCTATGCAATTTCTATGATGATGCGAGATCTGAAGAGCTCAGGAACAAAATTTCCCAGTTTTCTCAAGGTCCAACAGAGGGACTCAAGGCTGCTTGGATTCGCTTCAAATCTTATCAGAGGGATTGTCCGCACCATGGGTTCAATCAAGTTCAGCTGCTGGGCACATTCTACAGAGGGATCGATTGGAGGTACCAGATGGCTTTGGATACTGCGAGTAATGGAAACTTCAACACCAGGTATCCGGACGATGCAGTCGTGCTAATTGAAAACTTGGCGTCTAGTAATAGCACCAAGAATGCCGATTTCGAGAGGAAGAAGCAGGCTACAGGAATTGATGGATCTCAGATTGCTGAAGTTCAAGCGAAGCTGGATATTATGCTTGGGAAGTCGAAGAAGACTGTTCACTTTGCTGCTGAGGATGAAGTGGAAGATATTAACTATGTTGGTGGTTCTGGATTTCAGGGTCAGCAATTTGGGTACAACAACAACCGAAACTTAACCAACAGCACTCGCAATTTCGGGAACTCTTCATACCAGCCCATCCCTCCAAAATCCACAGGGAATAAGATGGAATCCATGCTTGAACAGATTATTAAGGGACAGCAAAAGCTGCAAGTGGATTTCAATGGGAAGATTGACAATCTGTACACTGATCTCAGTGGGAAGATTTACCATATGAGTGGAAGAATCGATGCTCTTGATACTCATCAGAAGATGCTGGAAACTCAAGTAGCTCAGACTTCTGCTGCTGTCAAAGGAAAGATGGCCCAGACAAATCAGTATGTCAATGTGATAACCAGGAGCAGTGCTGAAGAATCTGAGAGATTTGATGATCGCAAGCCTGAATTTGCTGCATCAGTGTTCGATTACAGAAGTATCGATCGATACCCTGTCTGTATCGATCGATGCTCACCCGAAGAAAAGTCTAAGCAAAAAGCCAGTATCGATCGACACTCACCAAGCATCGATCGACACCATCCTGAAAAGCCGATACATAAAGTCAATATCGCCCAATTTTGGGAAGACCAGGAAACCGAATATCAGGCAGAGAGAGCTAAGGAACGAACTGAGAAACGTGCGCATAAGATTAAGGTGTCAAATCCTACTCCTAAACATCTCGTGCTATTTCTCCAAAGCAGCTGTGTGGCTTTGAGAAGATGGTACGAAGGATTTCCCCTGAATCGTCCTTTGAAGAAGCTCTAGAGTGCCGTCCTCTGCTAAGTCACTTCAAAGATTGCAGAGAAACTGAGAAAGAGATTAAGGCACTCTTCATTAAGGCTAGAGGTGCAACACCTCCAATGAGACAGTTGACTAAGAGGGAAGACCCAGGGATATTCTCAGTTCCAAGCTCTATCTCTGGAGTTGAATTCAAAGAGTCTCTCGTTGACTCAGGAGCCTGCGTCAATGTCATGTCTAGGGCAATTGCAGAGAGATTGGGAGCTGACATTCAACCTCCAAAGACATCTATCACGTTCGCAAACGATTCCACCGCTCTTCCATATGGGGCAATCGCTGATTTGATGATCACAATAGGAGACTGCCTGGTTCCTACTGATTTTCAGGTTGTAGAGATGAATGCAAAATCTCGTACGCAGTTGATTCTCGGAAGACCGTTCATGGCTACGGTTGGTGCCATTATGGACACACCCAGCAAGAACATCTCATTCTCATACATTGACAAGGAGGTGTACTACAAAGCCATCCCTAGAGGAACTCCCACACGTATCTCTTGCATCGATGCTGTAATACGAGCGACGTTGATATCAGATCTCTTGGAAGAGCCTCCTGATGTGCCAACTATCACAGACATCTCAGCTGAACAGCCCCGCATCCCCAAGGAAGTTGTCAAGAAGGCTAAGGCAGCAAAAAAGAAGAAGGCCAAGAGCAAAAAGATCGAGAATCCCCATGTCACTTTAATCCCTCAGAAGAGTGATGGGAATTCGATTGAGTACAAGGTGAAGTGCAAAGGAGCTTCGAAGCCATTCTCTAAGGCTAGAATTCTTCTTACTTCAGAGCTGAAAGAAAAAGGGCAAGAGTTTGTGGATGGCATGCTAAGCAGAACTCTGAAGCTAGCAATGTCAAGTGATGGAGCATGTTTTGATGCAAGCTCGCATTCTTATCCTGCCTGAAGGGCGTTACAGTCAAGCTAATGACGTAAAACGAGCGCTTGGTGGGAGGCAACCCACTGGTGAGTCTTTTATTTCTTTTATTTTTCGTTTTTTTGTGTCTTGAGTGAATCAAATTGGAGCAAACGAGGTGAAGCTGAATTGGCCTTGACGAAATCGCCAGGGTATCGATCGATACCCTGCGGGCAATGATGAAATTCTGTGTCGACTTAAGTCTGGTATCGATCGATACCAGGTTGTGTGTCGATCGATACTTAATGTTCCAGCAAGGTAACTTCTTGGTTTTCCCAATTTTATTCTATTCTTTTGTTTTCTTTCACTGACTCTAGGCTAGATAACACTGGGGACAGTGTTGTTCAAGTCTGGGGGAGGTGTCTGCTGACATTGTGTTTGTTTTTCTTAGAGTCAGTCGTTTTATCGAGTCAAAATTGTTTTATTGAGTCAAAACTTGTTGGAGATAATGATCATGTGCTTGAACCTATTGATTTGATTTTGTTTTTGAGTGCACAGTGTTACAGGACCAGTTCTAGATCGACTAATAAAAAATCCAAAGACTGACCAGTTGACTAGAAAACATCCATGTCTCCAGCAGAGTTCTTCTGAAGCCTGAGCCAAATTTTTGCACTTCATCAATGTGGTTAGTGTTCATAGAGCTTGATTCATCATTCATATCTGATAAAAGAACCCATGTGTTTAGAGTAATAGTATCTCTCTCCCCTGTTATAAGTTGATAAATAAGAGCATAAAAGATTGAAATGATTTTCTTCTGAGTAGAGGGTTAGGAAAATTTCCAGCGATCCCATTATTCTACTTAAGAGGGAATGATCACACAAATGATTGGAAGCGAGGCTAGGATTTTCCTATGATGCCATTATTCGCCTACATCCTTTGATACATAGAAAGGGAAGAACCGGGGATTTGGTGGCAAACACCATCAATACTCGCGTCTCATACCTTGATGTGTATATGCAAATCTGAAAATAAAAGAAAGAACATAATAAGAAATAAGTATGGCGGAGAGAAATTGATACAAAAAGTGTGAAAAAGGGTGGTTCCTTGTCTTGATATTGTCTGGTAAAGAATCTAGAAGGTTCTCGAACATTGGCTGCAGCGATGAAACTGGTGATGAAGGTTTTATTTGAACAATGTTGTGGGATAATGTGTGGAGTCTTGGAAAGCTGCGAATGTCTACGGAGAAGTACATAGTGGTTAGATCAAAAGCTGATTTGGTGACATTTGGGTACTTGGAAAGAGGGTCATTTCGATGGTTCATGAACATGTGAGTCTCTGCGTTTTCAAACCTCATTCTCTGGTTTAGTCTTCTATTTGCTTGAGGGCAAGCAAAGGCTAAGTCTGGGGGAGTTGATATATCATGGTTTTTACCCTATTTAAGCCATGATATAAGTCCTTTTTATAGAGTCTTTCTAGTATTTTGTAGTATTTTAGAGTCTTTTACAGGTCTTAGCACGTTTGGAGCATTATTGGAATTATTGGAGCTTTCTGGAACAGTTTGGAGCAAAAGCTGAAGTCGTGTTGCTGAGTGCCTGATTTCACGACAAGCATCGATCGATACCCCCTAGTATCGATCGATTCTCATCGCAGCAAGACACGACCCGCGAGTTTTCCAAGACTTGAAGAATTGCAAAAGTACCCAGAAGTCTTTAATAATTACAAGAAGACCCCAACTCGTGATTTAGGTTATATATAGGGATTTTACAGCAAGTTTGATGGCTATGCCTTTTTTATGCTTTATTTCTGTGTTTTGATTTTACTTTGGTTTTAGAGAGACAAGTCTGAATCTCCCTTCGTCCGATATCAGATCTCAAAACCTCTTGTTACTATTTTATTGATGATTTATTCAAACATGTTGATTTTTTCATTCTCCATGTATGAGTAAATCCACCTTAGGTTTAGGGTTCTCATAAGGGTTTTCTCTGAATGCAAGGTTAATTATCTGTTTAGGATTCACTATCTGAATTAGTTCTTCACCATAGGTTGTTCTCAAAGCTAATTCTAGGTTGACGAATCTGGAACTTAGATCTTAGGATAATTGATTAGGCACGACAGTGCGATTAATTACCTGAAAGAACCTTAGGTGAGCAAATTGATTATTCGCAAAGAAATTTGGTTTAATTGATTTGTGAACATATCAAACCTGATATTAAAGCTGATTTAGACTTTAGGATTCGCAAAGAGATTTGGAATTCCTAGGATTTAGATTTAGATAATTCTCGCAACTACAGTTGGTTAATTATACTTATGTGATTTGAGTTCAAGAACCGCGCTAAATCTGAATCCTGTTAGTTAGTTTATCTGCATTCATTGATTTCCTGAGAAAACCCTGAGCCTATATTTCATCCACTGATTTACAACTCTTTTAATTTCTGCACTGCTTTCAATTACACCTGTTTGCTTAGCTTGATTTGACGCTATACAATCAATTGAGTGATCTCCGTGAGACTTTGTGGTTCGACCCCTAACTATATTACAACTACTGCTTTAGTATCTTAGGGTATTAATTTGAGCATATCATTGTGGTCGTGGTAGAACGATTGGTGAGTACAACATGCCTGATCTGTTCTATGACAATAGATCAGCGATTCGCCCTCATGCTTTTCAGAGGAATGACTTTGAGCTGAAACCTACATACTTCACTCTTGTGGGTCAGCATCTTTTTCATGGTCTTTCTCATGAACACCCTATGGATCACATTGAGAGGTTTGAGGATTTGGTTACAAGTATCAAGTGCAATGGAGTGTCCTATGATTACCTCTTCTGCAGGCTCGTTCCATACTCTCTTTGTGGAGATGCAACTTACTGGCTGAAGCAGTTACCTCATGGATCGTTGAATACCTGGGAAGAGACGAAGAAAACCTTCCTGAACAACTTTATCGATGATGCGAGATCCGAGGAGCTCATGAACAAGATCTCTCAGTTTTCTCAAGGACCAACAGAAGAACTCAAGGCTGCTTGGATTCGTTTCAAGTCATATCAGAGAGATTGTCTGCACCATGGGTTCACTCAGGTTCAGTTGCTGGGTACTTTTTTCGGAGGGATTGATTGGAGGTATCAGATGGCTCTAGATGCTGCGAGCGATAGAAACTTCTACACGAGGTATCCTGACGATGCCTATGTGCTTATTGAGAACTTGGTTTCTAGCAATAGTACCAAGAATGCAGACATGGAGCGCAAGAAGGAAGCTATTAATGTGAATTGCAGTCAGATTGCTGAGGTGAATGCTAAGTTAGATTCAATGCACAATTTGTTGATGGGCAAGCAGCAGAAGACTGTTCATCTTGCTGAAAAGGATGAAGTGGAATTTGTTAACCACATTGATGGAGTTGGATTTCAAGATCAAAGGTATCAATGCCCACCCACACCACCCAGAACTTCTGAGAGCAAGATTGAATATATGTTTGAACAGCTTCTTCAAGGACAGCATAAGCTAACTGTGGAATTCAATGGGAAGATTGATGTCCTGTACAACGATCTGAGTGGTAGGATCGACGCTATTAATATTCAGCAGAAGATGCTGGAAACTCTGGTTGCTCAAACAGCAGCAACTGTCAAGGAACTGGTGGGTAATTCACAGAACGAACACGTCACTGCTATCCCTTCGCGGAGTGGAAGTGAGGTACACCCAGGAGTGCAGAGGAGCTCAACTGCAAAGATTTTGGTCAATCTTGCCAAGGATGACAAAGAGATTTCAGAAATCACCTATGTGTCGACCGATACCCTATTGTATCGATCGACACCCGTCCAAGGATCTGTCAAGGACATCTCGAAGGAGCAGGCATCGATCGATGCCCTCCATACATCGATCGACACCCTCCCAGATACTGCGAAGGAGCCGCATATGAGTGTTGACAGACTTCACAAGCCCAAGAAGCTGAATCCTATTCCTCAACACCTACGAGCCCCCATTTCTCCAAAGCAGCTGCTTGGCTTTGAGAAGATGGTACGAAGAATTCCACACACACTGACTTTTGAAGAAGCTGTAGAGTACATGCCTCTGCTGAGTCACTTCTGAGATTGCAGAGAAACTGAGGACGAGATTAAGGCACTCTTCCACAAAGCCAGAAGCAAGTCACTACCGCTGAGGCAGTTGATCAAGAGGGAAGACCCATGAATATTCTCCGTTCCATGCTCCATCTCTGGAGTTGAATTCAAAGAGTCTCTCGTTGACTCAGGGGCTAGCGTCAATGTCATGTCAAGGGCAATTGCATAGTGTTTGGGAGCTGATATTCGATCTCCAAAGTCATCTATCACATTCGCAAACAGCTCCACCGCACTCCCATATGGTACAATCCCTGATCTGCTGGTTAACGTAGGAGACTGCTTGGTTCCTACTGATTTTCAGGTTGTGGAGATGAGTGCACAATCTCGTACGCAGTTGATTCTTGGAAGACCGTTCATGGCTACGGTTGGTGCCATTATGGACACACCCAACAAGCACATTTCGTTCTCATACATTGACAAGGAGATGTACTACAAAGCCATCCTTAGAGGAACTCCCACACATATCTCTTGCATCACCGTTGTTACAGGAGAAACATTGGTAGTTGATTTTTTGGAGAAGCCTCGTGACGAACCATTTGTCATAGACCTTCTAGATAGTCCTTCTGTCATCACCATGAAAGACGTCAAAACAACTAAGGCAAAGAAGAAGGTGAAGAGCAAAGAGTAAAAGGTGTTCCCCATGTGACTTTAACCCCTCAGAAGTGCGATGGAGATTCAATTGAATATAAGCTGAAGTGCAAGGGAACTTCGAAACCATTCTCCAAGGCTAGAGTTATTCTCACTTTGGAGCTGAAAGAGAAAGGACATGAGTTTGTGAAGAGCATGATGAGCAGAACTCTGTAGCTGGCGATGTCTAATTATGGAGTTTGTTTCGGAGAAAGTTCTCATTCCTCTCCTGACTGAGCGTCCGTAAAGTCAAGCTCGTGACGGAAAACAAGCACTTGGTGGGAGGCAACCCACTGGTGAGTCTGTACATACGTTTTTATTTTCGTTTTTATTTTTAGATTTGTGTCTTGTGGCTTAACGTGAAGCAGATTAAGAGGAGAAGTATCGATCAACACCAGTCCGTGCCGATCGATACCACAGTCGCGGAGATATCACATGAATTAGTCAACAAGTGTCGACCGCTACTATGTGGTATCGAACGACACCATGCGGGCAGCCTAGAACCTCGCAGACTCCGGTTGATCCTTCTCCCGTTGATGATCCTGATGCTGATGGCGATTCCGAGGCAACAGAGGATTAGTCTTCTTCTATCTTCACATTTGTTTTCTTTTTCTTTTTCGTTTCTTTTGAACCTATGTCAGCTTTATTTTTGCATTTGAACTCATGGATTTATGCTTGATTATCTTGTTTCTATTAACCTGTTTTTGAGTGTTCTTAACAGTGCTAACTTCTACCACTTCATATCACTTTCCCTTGGTTAAGCAACTCGATGCCACTGATTTGAAATCAGTGTGTCGACATACGACTAGTATCGCTCGATACAAGTCTGTATCGATCAACCCTCATCACCTTCACAGGTACGATTTCTGATTTTCACAATCCATTTGGTTCTTTTGTTTCTTTCACCAACCTTAGGCTAGATAACACTGGGGACAGTGTTGTTCAAGTCTGGGGGAGGTAGTCGCTGACATTGTTTTTGTTTTTCTTAAAGTCAATAATTTTTGAGTCATTCGTTGTTTTATTGAGTCAAAACTTTGTTGGAGACTGCGATCTTTTTCTTGACTATATTGTTCTGACTCTACTTCTAAGTGACCATTGTGACAGAATCAGTTACAGATCGACTAATGAAAAATCCAAAGGCTGACCAGTTAACTAGAATACACTCATGTTTCCAGCAAAGTTCTTTAAAGCCTGAGCCAAAATTTTGCACTTCATCAACGTGGTTAGTATCCATAGAGCTTGATTCATCATTCGTATCTAACAAAGGAACCCATGTGTTTTAAAATAATGGTATTTCTCTCCCTGTTACAAGTTAATAAATAAGATGCATTAAAAGATGAAATGATTTTCTTCTAAGCAGAGGGTTAGGAAAATTTCCAACGATCCCATTATTCTACTTCAGAGGAAATGATCACACAAAGGAATGGAAGCGAGGCTAGGATTTTTCTATGATGCCATTATTCGCCTACGCCTTTGATACTTTGAGAGGGAAGAACAAGGGATTCGGTGGCTAACACCATCAATACTCGCGTCTCATACCTTGATGTGTATATGCAAAGCTAAAAACAAAAGAGAGAACATAATAAGAAATAAGTCTGGGGGAGAGAAATAATACCAGAAAGTGTGAAAAAGGGTGGTTCCTTGTCATGATATTGTATGGGAAAGAATCTAGAAGGTTCTTGGTATTAATCACAGCGATGAAACTAGCGAGGATGGCTTAATTGAACGATGCTGTAAAATAATGTGTGTAGTCTGGGAAGCTGCGAATGTCTACTGATATATCATGGTTTTTGCCCCTTTTAAGCCATGATATAAGTCCTTTTTATACAGTCTTTCTAGTATTTCATAGTGTTTTTGAGTCATTTACAGGTTTTAGCACGTTTGGAGCATAATTGGAGATATTGGAGCTTTCTGGAGCATTTTGGAGCAAAGCAGAAGTTCGTGTTGCTGAGTACCCGATTTGAAGCGTCGGTATCGATCGATACTGACTAGTATCGGTCGATACTCATCGAAGCAGACACGACCCGCGACTTTTCCAAGAGTTAAAGAATTGCAAAATTGCCCCAGAAGACTTTATTATTTACAATAAATCCCAAAACGTGTCTTAGGTTATTTATTAGGATTTTACAGTCACTTTGATGGCTATGCTTTATTTTTACTTTGGTTTTGTGAGAGAGCTTCTGAAGGGAGATAAGTTTGAAACTCTGATCGTCCGAGAGAAGATTTTGAACCCTTTTGTTACTCTTTCTTATTATCTATTTGATTATTTATTCAGTCATGTTTGTTGCTTCAATTTCCATGTCTGAGTAGATCCACTTTAGGTTTTGGGTTTTCTCATAGGGATTTCTTTGAATGCTAGATTGATTTATTGTTAGGGTTCATAATCTGAATTAGTTATTCACCATATGTTGTTCTCAAAGCTAATTCTAGGTTGACGAATCTGGAACTTAGATCTTAGGTTAATCGATTAGGCACGACAGTGCAATTGAGTTATCTGATAGAACTTAAGGTGAGCAAATTGATTATTCGCAAAGAGATTTGGTTTAATTGATTTGTGAACATATCAAACCTGAACTTTAAAGCTGATTTATTCTTAGGAATTTGCAAAAAGATTTGGGATTCTGATGTTTAGATTTAGATAATTCTCGCAACGACAGTTGGTCAATTATACTTTAGTGATTTGAGTTCAAGAAACGTGCGTAACCTGAACCCTGATTAGTTAGTTTATCTGCATTCATTGATTTCCTGAGAAATACCCTAGGCCTATATTCTCTCCATCGAATTTACAACTCTTTTACTGTTTATTGCTTTTGTTTCATCTGATTCGTTTAGCTTGATTCGATACTATACAATCTATTGTGCGATTTCTCTGAGTTCTTTTGTTCGACCCCTGATATACTGCAGCTACTGCTTTAGTACTCTTAGGGTATTAATTTGAGCATATCAAATTTGGCGCCGTTGCCGGGGACTCAATTTCGCCATTAGATTTTAGCTTTCGAGTTTCGACTAAGTTCGTCGGTATCGATCGATACTAATTAGTGTCGGTCGATACTCATCGTTTTCTTTTGTTGATATCGATCGATACACTAATTAGTATCGATCGATACACTGGGTGGTGTCGATCGATACTCATCACTATTTTTGATTACTTACGTTCTTGACTTTGTGTTTCAGGTGCATGCCTAATCGTGAAACCAGAGGGAACAAGAGCACTCCGCTAGTTAATCTATCGTTAGAGAAGCTATAACGTTTAGAACGCACAAACAGAAAGGCAAAGCAAACATCAGGAATGAACAACACAGTGGTATTAAGACCTGATGAAGTTGGAGTTCTGAGAGACCAAGAGGGTCAAGTGTGCAATGAGAGAGGGCAGCGACTTGATGAAGCTGGAAACGTCATTGTCCCTTCTGCTGTTGTTTGTGAGATTGCCGCGCCAGCTGCGCGCGCCAACGTTGGGAATGTTGCATCTGATCGTGGTAGAACAATTGGAGAGTACAACAGGCCGGATCAGTTTTATGCTAATCGATCAGCGATTCGCCCTCCTCCATATCAGAGGAATGACCTTGAGCTGAAACCTGCATACTACACTCTTGTGGGTCAGCACCCTTTTCATGGTCTTTCTCATGAACATCCCATGGATCATTGATATGCTCAAATTAATACCCTAAGATACTAAAGCAGTTGTCGTAGTATAGCTAGGGGTCGAACCAAAAAGACTCACGGATATCACTCAATAGATTGTATAGTGTCAAATCAAGCTAAGCAAACAAGTGTAATTGAAAGCAGTGCAGAAATTAAAAGAGTTGTAAATCAATGGATGAAATATAGGCCCAGGATATTTCTCAGGAAATCAATGAATGCAGACTAACTAACTAACATGATTCAGATTTAGCGCGGTTCTTGAACTCAAATCACTAAAGTATAATTAACCAACTGTCGTTACGAAAACTATCTAAATCTAAATCCTAGGAATTCCAAATCTCTTTGAGAATCCTAAAGTCTAAATCAGCTTTAAAGTTCAGGTTTGATATGTTCAAAAATCAATTAAACCAAATCTATTTGCGAATAATCAATTTGCTCACCTAAGGTTCTATCAGGTAATTAATCGCACTGTCGTGCCTAATGAATTATCCTAAGATCTAAGTTCCATATTCGTCAACATAGAATTAGCTTTGAGAACAACCTATGGTGAAGAACTAATTCAGATAGTGAATCTTAAACAGATAATTAACCTAGCATTCAAAGAAATCCTTTATGAGAAAACCCTAAACCTAAAGTGGATCTACTCAGACATGGAGAATGAAACAATCAACATAACTGAATAAAGGTTGAATCTTTGAAGTGACTTAGCAGAGGACAGCACTCTAGAGCTTCTTCAAAGGTTGAATCAGGGGAAATCCTTCTTACCATCTTCTCAAAGCCACGCAGCTGCTTTAGAGAGATGGGATCTCTGAGATGTTTAGGAACATTATTCAGCTTCTTGGGCTTGCGAACTCTTTCGTTGATCACCTCAGGTGTTTTCAAAATTTTTGGCTCATTCTGCGAGGGGTATCGATCGACACCAGGTAGGGTATCGATCGATACTAGTGTAGTCGAATCGTCCCTGGCAGATACATCATCATCAGAAAGAAGCTCCACATTCTGCTTATCCAGCAAATACTTGCATCTAGCGTCCTCCCATTCCTTCCTTGTCAGCTTAGGAAGTATAGGATAAGGCATCTTGGGTTTATACACCCGTTCCGCAACTACCTTAGGCACCACAGTCGTAGTCTTAGTTGTCTCCTCAGAAATCGCCTCAGTATCGACTGATACCAATGGGGTATCGATCGATACACGGGTTTTGGAAGTATCCCGTTTCAGAATTGTAACCGGCATCGATCGACACTTGGGGGTATCGATCGATGCCCTGGCGATTTCAGGATCCTCATCAAAATTTTCTGCACTTGAGGAGATCGCATTGACGTGTGCTCTTGGATTTTCAGTTCTCCCTGGAAGAAAACCTTCCTGCCTCTGCACAGCTGATGCGGTCTGAGCGACCTGAGTTTCCAGCTTCCTCTGACTAAGGTTGACAGCTTCATTTTTCCCATTCAGGTGGTCAATTTTCCCATTGAGATCAGTGTACAGATGGTCAATCTTCCCATTGAAATCCACTTGCAGTTTTTGATGTCCCTAAAGAATCTGCTCAAGCATGGATTCCATCTTATTGTCCGTAGACTTTGGAGAGATGGGCTGGTATGAAGAATTCCCGTAATTTCGAGTGTTGTTGCTGAAGTTCCGGTTGTTGTTGTACCCAAATTGCTGACCTTGAAATCCAGAACCACCAACGTAGTTACAATCTTCCATTTCATCTCCACCGATATTATTGACTTCATCAGCAATGTGTACAGCCTTTTTCGACTTCCCAATCAAAATATCCAGCTTGGCTTGAACTGCAGCAATCTGTGATCCATCAATTCCTCCAGCTTGCTTCTTCCGCTCGAAATCAGCATTCTTGATGCTATTGCTAGACGCCAAGTTCTCAATCAGCACAACTGCATCATCTGGATATCTGGTATTGAAATTTCCATTACTCGCAGTATCCAGAGCCATCTGGTACCTCCAATCGATCCCTCTATAGAAAGTGCCCGGCAGCTGAACCTGATTGAACCCATGGTGCGGACAATCTCTCTGATAAAATTTGAAGCGAATCCAAGCAGCCTTGAGTCCCTCTGTTGGACCTTGAGAAAACTAGGAAATTTTGTTCCTGAGCTCTTCAGACCTTGCATCATCATAGAAATTGCACAGGAATGCATTCTTGGTCTCATCCCATGTAGTTAGAGAATCAGGAGCTAACTGTTTCAGCCAATAAGCAACATCCCCACCAAGAGAGTATGGGAAAAGTTTGCAGAATAGGAACTCATTGGGCACTCCATTGTACTTCATACCAGTGACCAAATCTTGGAACCTCTCGACATGATCCATGGGATACTCATGAGGTAGGCCATGGAAAGGGCTCTGACTTACAAGAGCGTAGTACGCATGCTTCAGCTCGAAATTGTTCCTCTGAAAAGTTGGGATGCGAATCGCAGATCGATTGGCATAGAACTGATCAGGTCTGTTGTGCTCGCCAAGTGTCCTAGCTCGATCACCTGCAGCATTCCCAACGTTGGCGCGCCCAGCTGGCGCGACAATCTCAATAACAGCAGCAGGGACAACGACGTTTCCAGCTTCATCAAGTCGCTGCCCTCTCTCATTGCACACTTGACCCTCTTGGTCTCTCAGAACTCCAGCTTCATCAGCTCTTAAAACCACTGGGTTGTTCATCCCTCATGTTTGCTTGGTCTTTCTGTTTGTGCGTTGTACAAGTGCTAGCTGTTCCAATGACAGTTCAACTAGCTGAGTGCTCTTATTGCTTCTGGTTTCACGAACAGACATACACCTGCAAACAAAACACTAGACAAGGCACGTAAGTAACCAAAAAAAAATACGTTGAGTATCGATCGACACTGGAGGGTATCGATCGATATCAACAAAGAAATCGCCGGAGTATCGACCGATACTAGTGAGTATCGATCGATACTGACAAACTTAGTTGAAACTCGACAGCTAAAATCTAAAGGCGAAATTGAGTCCCCGGCAACGGCGCCAAATTTGATATGCTCAAATTAATACCCTAAGATACTAAAGCAGTTGGCGTAGTATAGCTAGGGGTCGAACCACAAAGACTCACGGAGATCACTCAATAGATTGTATAGTGTCAAATCAGCTAAGCAAACATGTGTAATTGAAAGCAGTGCAGAAATTAAAAGAGTTGTAAATCAATGGATGAAATATAGGCCCAGGGTATTTCTTAGGAAATCAATGAATGCAGACTAACTAGCTAACAGGATTCAGATTTAGCGCGGTTCTTGAACTCAAATCACTAAAGTATAATTAACCAACTGTCGTTGCGAAAACTATCTAAATCTAAATCCTAGGAATTCCAAATCTCTTTGCGAATCCTAAAGTCTAAATCAGCTTTAAAGTTCATGTTTGATATGTTCACAAATCAATTAAACCAAATCTCTTTGCGAATAATCAATTTGCTCACCTAAGGTTCTATCAGGTAATTAATCGCACTGTCGTGCCTAATCAATTATCCTAAGATCTAAGTTCCAGATTCGTCAACCTAGAATTAGCTTTGAGAACAACCTATGGTGAAGAACTAATTCAGATAGTGAATCCTAAACAGATAATTAACCTAGCATTCAAAGAAATCCTTTATGAGAAAACCCTAAACCTAAAGTGGATCTACTCAGACATGGAGAATGAAACAATCAACATAACTGAATAAATCATCAATAAAATAATCAGAAAGGTTTAGAGATCTGATCTCGGACGAAGGGAGATTCAGACTTGTCTCTCTAAAACCAAAGTAAAATCAAAGTATAGAAAATAAAGCTTACAAAGCATAGCCTAAAAGTGGCTGTAAAAATCCCTATCAATAACGTAAATCACGAGTTGGGGTCTTCTTATAATTATTAAAGACTTCTGGACACTTTTGCAATTCTTCAAGTCTTGGAAAACTCGCGGGTCGTGTTAGCCTCGAAGAGTATCGATCGGTACCAGGGGGTATCGATCGATGCTTGTTGTGAAATCAGGCACTCAGCAACACGACTTTAGCGTTTGCTCCAAACTGTTCCAGAAAGCTCCAATAATTCCAATAATGCTCCAAACGTGCTATAACCTGTAAAAGACTCTAAAATACTACAAAACACTAGAAAGACTCTATAAAAAGGACTTATATCATGGTCTAAACAGGGTAAAAACCATGATATATCAATCATATTGAGAAGTTCGAGGACTTGGTCACTAGCATCAAGAGTAATGGAGTGTCCTACGATTACCTCTTCTGCAAGCTTTTCCCCTACTCTATAGGTTGAGATGCGACTTACTGGCTGAAGCAGTTGCCTCCTGGATCACTGACTACCTCGGAGGAGACTAAGAATGCTTTCCTGAATAATTTCTATGATGATGCACGATCTGAGTATCTGAGGATCAAGATCTCCCAGTTTTCTCAAGGCCCAAATGAAGCGTTCAAGGCTGTTTGGACGAGATTTAGATCGTATCAGAGAGATTGTCCACATCACGGGTACTCTGATGTTCAGCTGCTGGGTATTTTCTTCAGAGGGATTGATTGGAGGTATCAGATGGCTTTGGATGCTTCGAGCAATGAGAATTTCAATACCATGTATCCCAGATGATGCTTATGTGCTTATTGAGAATTTTGCGTCTAGCAATAGCACCAAAAATGCAGACCTTGAGCGAAAGAGACAAAATGGGAACATGGATGGATCGCAGATTGCTGAAGTTCAGGCCAAGCTGGATTTTCTGATCGGGAAGTCGATGGAGACTGTACACTTTGCTGATGGAGTCGATAATATCGGTGGAGTTGAAGTGGAGGATGTTAACTACGTTGGTGGTTCTGGATTTCAGGGTCAGCAATTTGTGTACAACAACAACCAAAACTTCAACAACAACACTCATCAAGGTGGGTACAAGTTTGAGGGTAACCAATCTAGTTTTGGAGAGCAACAATTTGTCCAGAAAGCACTCCAGAGCAGCGATTTCACTCGCAATTATGGGATCTCTTCGTACCAGCCCATCTCTCCAAAGTCCCCATAGAGTAAGATGGAATCCATGTTTGAACAAATTCTTCAGGGACAGCAAAAACTGCAAGTAGATTTCAGTGGAAAGATTGACCATCTGTACACTGATCTGAATGGGAAAATTGAAGCTATCAATGTTTCTCGGAGGAAGCTGGAAACTCAGGTTGCTCAGACTGCAGCAGCTGTGAAGAGGCAGGAAGGTTTTCTTCCAGGGAAAACTGAGAATCCAATAGCACACGTCAATGCAATCACCTTAGGAATTGGTAAAGAAGCCACTGCAGTGGTAAAAAAGGGTTTGGATGCAGGAATTTTCGACGATGCTGAAGATGACGACTGGGATTTTGAAAGTCCCTGTGTATCGATCGATACCATATAGTGTCGATCGATACTAGTTCAGACACCTACACGAGGGGATCCAAAATCACTTGTATCGATCGATACTCCTTCTGTGTTGGTCGATACTGAGGGGCAGGTCGAGAAGGAACCAGAGATTGTCAAGGAGAGGGTGTACAAACCCATAATACCTTATCCTATGCCTCATAAGATGATAAATAAGGAATGGGAGGACGCCAGATGCAAATCTATGCTGGATAAGTTGGTTGTGGAGCTTCCTTTTGTTGATTATATATCTGAGGATTAGAATTCGAACACCACCCATGTGTCGACCAATACTCCCTTGTATCGATCGACACACGTCCAAAGTTCTGCCATGGACGATTCCAGAGAAAAAGCATCGATCGACACCACTCCTGTGTCGGTCGATACCAGTTCAGTTGCTGAAACGAAACCCGGTTTGAGTGCAGAAAGGGTTTACAAACCTATGGAGCCATATCCCATGCCACCCAGACACCTCAGAAACCCTATTTCTCCAAAGCAGCTGCTTGGCTTTGAGAAGATGGTACGAAGGATACACCACTCGTTCACTTTTGAAGAATCTCTAGAGGGCTGGCCTCTGCTTAGTCATTTCAAAGATTCCAACGAAACTCTGGAGGAGATCGAAGTACTCTTTACCAAGGCAAGAAGCACGTCACTACCGCTGAGGCAATTGACTAAGTGGGAAGACCCATGAATATTCTCAGTTCCATGCTTTATCTCTGGAGTTGAATTCAAAGAGTCTCTCGTTGACTCAGGGGCTAGCGTCAATGTCATGTCAAGGGTAATTGCAGAGAGATTGGGAGCTGATATTCGATCTCCCAAGACATCTATCACATTCAAGAACTCTTCCACATCGATTCCATACGGTACAGTCCCTGATTTGATGGTTAGAGTAGGAGACTGTCTGGTTCCTACCGATTTTGAGGTTATGGAGATGCATGCAAGATCTAGTACACAGTTGATTCTTGGAAGACCGTTCATGGCTACGGCTGGTGCAATTATGGCTACACCCACTAAGAGAATCTCATTCTCGTACATTGACAAGGAGGTGTACTACAAAGCCATTCCTACTATAGGAACTTCCACACATACCTCTTGCATCACCATTGTTACAGGAGAGACGTTGGTAGTTGATCTTTTGGAAGAGCCTCCTGACGAGCCAACTGTCATAGACCTTCTAGATAGTCCTTCTGTCATCACCAAGAAAGACGTCAAAACATCTAAGGCAAAGGAGAATGTGAAGAGCAAAGGAGTTAAGGGTGTTGCTTCTATGACTTTAATCCCTCAGAAGTTTGATGGGGATTCGATTGAGTACGAGGTGAAGTGCAAAGGAACTTCGAAGCCATTCTCTAAGGCTAGAGTTCTTCTTACTTCGGAGCTGAAAGAGAAAGGAAAGGAGTTTGTGGAGAGCATGTTGAGCAGAACTCTGAACCTGGCGATGTCAAGTTGTGGAGCTTGTTTTGGAGTAAGTTCTCAATCTTCTCCTGACTGATCGCCTGAATGGCGGTACAGTCAAGCTAATGACGTTAAACGAGCGCTTGGTGGGAGGCAACCCACTGGTGAGTTTGTATATAAGTCTTTTATTTTTATTTTTCGTTTTGTGTCAGGATAAACAAGGAGAAGACACGAGATCGCCTGAGTGTCGATCGATACCATGTTGGTATCGGTAGATACCCTACGCGATTAAGAAGAGTTCGTTGTATCGACTTAAGCCTGGTATCGATCGATACCAAGCCGTGTGCCGGTCGATACACCTGTCCCAGATAGGTACCTCTTCCTTTTCTTCACAATTCCACTCTGTTCTTTTGTTTCTTTCACCAACCTTAGGCTAGATAACACTGGGAACAATGTTGTTTAATTCTGGGGGAGGTAGTCACTGACATTGTTTTTGTTTTTCTTAGAGTCTTAAAAAAAACCAAATAAATAAATAAATGTTTTATCGAGTCAAAACGTGTTGGAGACTATGATCCTGTGCTTGAATTGTTGTTTTGATTTTGTTTTTGAGTGACCAGTGTTACATGATCAGTTCTAGATCGACTAATGGAAATCCAAAGACTGACCAGTTGACTAGAAAACATCCATGTCTCCAGCAGAGTTCTTCTGAAGCATGAGCCAAATTTTTGCACTTCATCAATGTGGTTAGTGTTCATAGAGCTTGATTCATCATTCATATATGACAAAGGAACCCATATGTTTAAAGTAATGGTATCTCTCTCTCTCTCTTGTTATAAGTTGATAATTAAGAGCATAAAAGATGAAATGATTTTCTTCTGAGTAGAGGGCTAGGAAAATTTCCAGCGATCCCATTATTCTACTTGTGAGGGAATGATCACACAAAGGTTGAAAGCGAGGTTCGGAAAATTTCCCATGATACCACTATTCGCCTAAACCTTTGATACATAGAAAGGGAAGAACCGGGGATTCGGTGGAAAACACCATCAATACTCGCGTTTCGGACCTTGATGTGTATATCACTACAAGAATACATCAATTTGGCGACTGCAAAAGGAGTCGCATAGCAGTCGCTAAAAGTTGTAATACGACTACATAGCGACTAAAACCTGTAGTCGTTAATTTTTAGTCGCTAAATTAAGTAGTCGTAAATATAGTCGCCAAATGGCGACTACGTAACGACTGGATAGTGTAGACGTTACGTAGTCGTAAAGTAGTCGCAACTTTTGTAAAGTAAGTAGCCGTACATGTAGTCGCCAATTGACGACTACTTTACGACTGGACATTGTAGACGTAACGTAGTCGTTAAGTAGTCGTAATTGTTGTGACTAATCAGTGACTATTCTATGTCTATTAAACGACTATTTGCTGACTATTAGGGTCATCAGACTTTGCGGATTTAAATATGTTGCGACTACTTAGCTACTCTTATGCGACTATTTGGCGACTGTTTAGTGACTTTATTTGTTAACAAAACAAGAATATGGTACAATTGAATCACGTTTGTTTTGTTTTTCAAATTCTTTGAAACCTGTGTTACAAATAAAAAGATACAAAGTAAAATAAAGACATTATACAGAAAAGACCATTTTATTACCAATATTATTGTTTCAAACATGAGTTTACAAAAGCCAAAACATAAATAAAAACAAGTTCAAGTTCACAAAAAAAGGAGATTAGTGACCTAAGGTCTGTTCCTTGGATCTGGTAGAGAGGCTGATGGAAGCATTGCGGTTGTTGCTGTGTTGAATGTGATGCCACGAAGTCTAGAAACCGCGGATCGGTTTGTCTCAGGTACTTTTCCACCAATGAGAAGTGGTCGACCTTGTCCTTTTGCTCAGCCACATCTCTTTTGTGCTCTGCTTCATGGGCAGCAACCTCAGCATCAGTCTGTGCATTGTAAGCAGCCTGCTTTTCAATTTTCTTCTGAGCTTCCTTCAGTTGCTCTTGCAGTGCGACAAACGATGAAGAGTCTCCTGGTTGCTTGCGTTTGCCATTGTGAAGACTCTCCTTCAGGCTTCCAAGGCCATAAAGATTTCCTCTTGAATCCTTCTCGGTTGCCTGTGAAAAGAAATGGAAAAAACCATCTGGTGTATGACAAATGATGAAGTATATGAAATATGAAAGAAAGATGAAGTATGAAGTATATGAAATATGAAACGATGAAGACAAACGATGAAGTATGAAATATGAAATATATGAAATATGAAAGAAAGATGAAGTATGAAGTATATGAAATGTTACCTCAAGAAAGATTGACGTATACTCATCTGGTGTTAGGTCTCCAGGTCGCGACGCACCGTCAGAAACTTTTGAAGTCTCTGCCCCAAGCTCAGATAACTTATGTTGCACCTTCTTCTCATATGCTTCAACAATTTTCTCCGCCTTCCTATCGACATATGTACCGTCAGCCTTTGTATGTGTCTTTTTGAAAACCTCACCAAGACTTACCGGTCTTCCTAATTCCTCTTCCTGCAATGTGACAAAAAAATACAAAGATTAGGACTGAATACAATATACAACCAACACTAAACAGAATATGACAAAACATAAGTAATATGACCAAAAAAAAAAAGAAATTGAAAAGTTACTAACCATTTCGGATTGGATTTGTTGTTAGGACTTAGGCCCTGATAAGTGGATGTGATAACCTAAACCAGTACACAACAATCCTAGACAATCAACGTTGCAATCCTAGAAACAGAACACACATTGACACACACACACACAACTATCTATATTGGATGACACACAGACACACACACAAAACAGAACACACATTGACAAAAATCTGAGATCCGAATTGAGAAACAGCACAATGCATTTTCTTAAAACATAAAACACATTGACCAAGTTTAAGACAATACAAAGCAAAGAAAGAAAGACAAGACAAGTAAAGAAAGAAAACAAACCAGAAAAAAAAACAAACACAAAAGAAAACAATTCCGAATAAGTTTCAAGTAAATAATCTATGTTTTCAAAAAGACAAGACAAGATCAGTTTCAAGTAAATAATCTATGTTTTCAGAAAGAAAACAAACACAAATAAGTTTCTAACCATTGTGCTGTGAATTTCCGAATACTAAGCTGTCTGAAATTGGTTTTCTTGTTTATGAATGATAGGTTTTGATGCCAATTGAAACTGATTCTACATTTCAATTCTTGTCTTTAATCTCTTCTATACAAATTAAATGCTATATTCAGACATTGAGAATCATACATTAAGAAATCAGTCACTAAGAAATCAGACATTGAGAATTCGACATTGAGAATCCTAAGAAATCAGACATTAAGAAATCCGACATTGAGTATCCAACATTGAGAATCTAACAACTTCAAAAGACAGCTAGAAGACATTAAGAAATCCGAAATCAAATGCGATACACATACCAGGTTGAGTTCGGCGTCGGTGTGGGAGAGAGGACTGTGGTGAATCTATCCCGGTCTGGCACCATAAGCAAGTCATTCAACGCCCTTAGTGTGTCCTCTTGCAGATCCGGCAAACATGGTGCAGATTCGTCATGGAAGTTGTGCCCTCCAGAAGATGGATGGCTGTGTTCTCAAGACGCTGGAGTGTTCTCCAGTGGAGCCGAAGCCGCCGCAGGTAATTCTTCTTCACGGTGTTGAGGCATCGAGTCCAAGAATAGTTCTTGTGGCGGTGGAAAGCTCCGGAAACCTGAGGTGTTGTCCACTGATTCAGAAGTTGGGGCGGTGGTGTAAAGTTGTACTGCGGCGGTAGAGAGGTTGGGGTTTGCGACGAAGAAGGCGACACTCCGACTCTCTGAGAAACATTGGGAGTTAATCTTTTCTTCCCTGCTCATTTGCTCTTATCTCCCGGCATCGTTCTGGGGATTCGAAGGCGAAGATCGAAGAATAAGAAGAAGATCAGAGGCGATGAGAGTCGCAAAGGGGTGAGAGCAAAAAGACTTAGGGTTTTCGCGACTCAGAAATGGTAAAGTATTTTTTTTTAATCGAAAAAAAAGAATACTTATTAAACTTTTTGTGT
>PKML01055279.1:39274-114415 GCA_002933935.1 Eutrema yunnanense | reverse complement strand
AAAAAAAAAAAAAACATAATAAGAAATAAGTCTGGGGAGAGAAATTGATACAAAAAGTGTGAAAAAGGGTGGTTCCTTGTCATGATATTGTCTGGTAAAGAATCTAGAAGGTTCTTGAACATAAGCTGCAGCGATGAAAAACCTGTGAATATCTACGGAGAAGTACATGGTGGTTAGATCAAAAGCTGATTAGGTGACATTTGGGTACTTGGAAAGAGGTCATTTCGATGGTTCATGAACAGGTGAGTCTCCGCGTTTTCAAACCTCTTTCTCTGGTTTAGTCTTCTATTTGCTTGAGGGCAAGCAAAGGCTAAGTCTGGGGGAGTTGATATATCATGGTTTTTACCCGTTTTAGGCCATGATATGAGTCTGTTTTATCGAGTCTTTATTCTGTTATAGAGTTTTTTAGAGTATTTTACAGGTTTTAGCACATTTGGAGTGTTATTGAAGATATTGGAGTTTTATGGAGCATTCTGGAGCGAAACTGAAGTCTGCTGACTAAGTACCCGAATTCACGTCAAGTATCGATCGATACCCCCTGGTATCGATCGATACCCATCGAAGCAGATTTCAAAGTCGCGACTTAATGAAGTTTGAAGAATTGCAGAACTTGCCCAGAAGACTTTGATATTTACAAGAAGACCCCAACTCGTGTTTTAGGTTATTTATAGGGATTTTACAGCCACTTTTATGGCTAAGCTTTATTTTCTATACTTTGATTTTACTATGGGTTTGAGAGACAAGTCTGAATCTCCCTTCGTCCGAGATCAGATCTCAAAACCTCTTGTTACTTTCTGTCTTACTTGATGATTTATTCAGATATGTTGATTGTTTCATTCTTCATGTCTGAGTAGAATCCACTTTAGGTTTAGGGTTTTCTCATAAAGGATTTCTTTGAATGCTAGGTTGATTATCTGTTTAGGATTCACTATCTGAATTAGTTCTTCATCTTAGGTTGTGTTCAAAGCTAATTCTAGGTTGACGAATCTGGAACTTAGATCTTAGGATAATTGATTAGGCACGACAGTGCGATTAATTACCTGATAGAACCTTGGTGAGCAAATTGATTATTCGCAAAGAGATTTGGTTTAATTGATTTGTGAACATATCAAACCTGAGCTTTAAAGCTGATTTAGACTTTAGGATTCGCAAAGAGATTTGGAATTCCTAGGATTTAGATTTAGATAATTCTCGCAACGACAGTTGGTTAATTATAGCTTAGTGATTTGAGTTCAAGAACTGCGCTAAATCTGAATCATGTTAGTTAGTTTATCTGCATTCATTGATTTCCTGAGAAAAACCCTGAGCCTATATTTTCTCCACTTGAACTACAAAACTTTTAAATTTCTGTACTGCTTTCAATTACATCTGAATTGCATAGCTTGATTCTCACATATTTAGTCTATTGTGTGTTTCCGTGAGTCCTTGTGTTCGACCCCTAGCTTTACTACGACAACTGCTTTAGTATCTGTTAGGGTATTAATTTGAGCATATCAAATTTGGCGCCGTTGCCGGGGACTCAATTTCGCCACTTGGGGGTATCGATCGATACACGGGTTTTGGAAGTATCCCGTTTTAGAATTGTAACCGGCATCGATCGACACTTGGGTGTATCGATCGATGCCCTGGCGATTTCAGGATCCTCATCAAAATTTTCCGCACTTGAGGAGATCGCATTGACGTGTGCTCTTGGATTTTCAGTTCTCCCTGGAAGAAAACCTTCCTGTCTCTGCACAGCTGATGCGGTCTGAGCGACCTGAGTTTCCAGCTTCCTCTGACTAAGGTTGACAGCTTCAATTTTCCTATTCAGGTGGTCAATTTTCCCATTAAGATCAGTGTACAGATGGTCAATCTTCCCATTGAAATCCACTTGCAGTTTTTGCTGTCCCTGAAGAATCTGCTCAAGCATGGATTCCATCTTATTGTCCGTAGACTTTGGAGAGATGGGCTGGTATGAAGAATTCCCATAATTTCGAGTGTTGTTGCTGAAGTTCCGGTTGTTGTTGTACCCAAATTGCTGACCCTGAAATCCAGAACCACCAACGTAGTTACAATCTTCCATTTCATCTCCACCGATATTATTGACTTCATCAGCAAAGTGTACAGCCTTCTTCGACTTCCCAATCAAAATATCCAGCTTGGCTTGAACTTCAGCAATCTATGATCCATCAATTCCTCCAGCTTGCTTTTTCCACTCGAAATCAGCATTCTTGGTGCTATTGCTAGACGCCAAGTTCTCAATCAACACAACTGCATCATCTGGATATCTGGTATTGAAATTTCCATTACTCGCAGTATCCAGAGCCATCTGGTACCTCCAATCGATCCCTCTATAGAAAGTGCCCAGCAGCTGAACCTGATTGAACCCATGGTGCGGACAATCTCTCTGATAAGATTTGAAGCAAATCCAAGCAGCATTGAGTCCCTCTGTTGGACCTTGAGAAAACTGGGAAATTTTGTTTCTGAGCTCTTCAGACCTTGCATCATCATAGAAATTGCACAGGAATGCATTCTTGGTCTCATCCCATGTAGTTAGAGAATCAGGAGCTAACTGGTTCAGCCAATAAGCAACATCCCCACCAAGAGAGTATGGGAAAAGTTTGCAGAATAGGAACTCATTGGGCACTCCATTGTACTTCATACCAGTGACCAAATCTTCGAACCTCTCGACATGATCCATGGGATGCTCATGAGGTAGGCCATGGAAAGGGCTCTGACTTACAAGAGCGTAGTACGCATGCTTCATCTCGAAATTGTTCCTCTGAAAAGGTGGAATGCGAATCGCAGATCGATTGGCATAGAACTGATCAGGTCTGTTGTGCTTGCCAAGTGTCCTAGCTCGATCACCTGCAGCATTCCCAACGTTGGCGCGCCCAGCTGGCGCGACAATCTCAATAACATCAGCAGGGACAACGACGTTTCCAGCTTCATCAAGTCGCTGCCCTCTCTCATTGCACACATGACCCTCTTGGTCTCTCAGAACTCCAACTTCATCAGCTCTTAAAACCACTGGGTTGTTCATCCCTGATGTTTGCTTGGTCTTTCTGTTTGTGCGTTCCACAAGTGCGAGCTGTTCCAATGACAGTTCAACTAGCTGAGTGCTCTTGTTGCTTCTGGTTTCACGAACAGGCATACACCTGCAAACAAAACACTAGACAAGGCACGTAAGTAACCAAAAAAAAATACGTTGAGTATCGATCGACACTGGAGGGTATCGATCGATATCAACAAATAAATCGCCGGAGTATCGACCGATACTAGTGAGTATCGATCGATACTGACGGACTTAGTCAAAACTCGACTGCTAAAATCTAAAGGCGAAATTGAGTCCCCGGCAACGTCGCCAAATTTGATATGCTCAAATTAATACCCTAAGATACTAAAGCAGTTGGCGTAGTATAGCTAGGGGTCGAATCACAAAGACTCACTGAGATCACTCAATAGATTGTATAGTGTCAAATCAAGCTAAGCAAACATGTGTAATTGAAAGCCGTGCAGAAATTAAAAGAGTTGTAAATCAATGGATAAAATATAGGCCCAGGGTATTTCTCAGGAAATCAATGAATGCAGACTAACTAGCTAAGAGGATTCAGATTTAGCGCGGTTCTTGAACTCAAATCACTAAAGTATAATTAACCAACTGTCGTTGCGAAAACTATCTAAATCTAAATCCTAGGAATTCCAAATCTCTTTGCGAATCCTAAAGTCTAAATAAGCATTAAAGTTCAGGTTTGATATGTTCACAAATCAATTAAACCAAATCTCTTTGCGAATAATCAATTTGCTCACCTAAGGTTCTATAAGGTAATTAATCGCACTGTCGTGCCTAATCAATTATCCTAAGATCTAAGTTCCAGATTCGTCAACCTAGAATTAGCTTTGAGAACAACCTATGGTGAAGAACTAATTCAGATAGTGAATCCTAAACAGATAATTAACCTAGCATTCAAAGAAATCATTTATGAGAAAACCCTAAACCTAAAGTGGATCTACTCAGACATGGAGAATGAAACAATCAACATAACTGAATAAATCATCAATAAAATAATCAGAAAGGTTTAGAGATCTGATCTCGGACGAAGGGAGATTCAGACTTGTCTCTCTAAAACCAAAGTAAAATCAAAGTATAGAAAATAAAGCTTACAAAGCATAGCCTAAAAGTGGCTGTAAAAATCCCTATCAATAACGTAAATCACGAGTTGGGGTCTTCTTGTAATTATTAAAGACTTATGGGCACTTTTGCAATTCTCCAAGTCTTGGAAAACTCGCGGGTCGTGTCAGCCTCGAAATCAGGCAATACCAGGGGGTATCGATCGATGCTTGTCGTGAAATCAGGTACTCAGCAACACGACTTCAGCTTTTGCTCCAAACTGTTCCAGAAAGCTCCAATAATTCCAATAATGCTCCAAACGTGCTATAACCTGTAAAAGACTCTAAAATACTACAAAACACTAGAAAGACTCTATAAAAAGGACTTATATCATGCTCTAAACAGGGTAAAAACCATGATATATCAATCATATTGAGAAGTTCGAGGACTTGGTCACTAGCATCAAGAGTAATGGAGTGTCCTACGATTACCTCTTCTGCAAGCTTTTCCCCTACTCTCTAGGTGGAGATGCGACTTACTGGATGAAGCAGTTGCCTCCTGGATCACTGACTACCTCGGAGGAGACTAAGAATGCTTTCCTGAATAATTTCTATGATGATGCACGATCTGAGTATCTGAGGAACAAGATCTCCCAGTTTTCTCAAGCCCCAACTGAAGCGTTCAAGGCTGTTTGGACGAGATTTAGATCGTATCAGAGAGATTGTCCACATCACGGGTACTCTGATGTTCAGCTGCTGCGTATTTTCTTCAGAGGGATTGATTGGAGGTATCAGATGGCTTTGGATGCTTCGAGCAATGAGAATTTCAATACCAGGTATCCCAGATGATGCTTATGTGCTTATTGAGAATTTTTCGTCTAGCAATAGCACCAAAAATGCAGACCTTGAGCAAAAGAGACAAATTGGGAACATGGATGGATCGCAGATTGCTGAAGTTCAGGCCAAGCTGGATTTTCTGATCGGGAAGTCGAACGAGACTGTACACTTTGCTGATGGAGTCGATAATATCGGTGGAGTTGAAGTGGAGGATGTTAACTACGTTGGTGGTTCTGGATTTCAGGGTCAGCAATTTGAGTACAACAACAACCAAAACTTCAACAACAACACTCATCAAGGTGGGTACAAGTTTGAGGGTAACCAATCTGGTTTTGGAGAGAAACAATTTGTCCAGAAAGCACTCCAGAGCAGCGATTTCACTCGCAATTATGGAAACTCTTCGTACCAGCCCATCTCTCCAAAGTCCCCATAGACTAAGATGGAATCCATGTTTGAACAGATTCTTCAGGGAAAGCAAAAACATCAAGTAGATTTCAGTGGAAAGATTGACCATCTGTACACTGATCTGAATGGGAAAATTGAAGCTATCAATGTTTCTCGGAGGAAGCTGGAAACTCAGGTTGCTCAGACTGCAGCAGCTGTGAAGAGGCAGGAAGGTTTTCTTCCAGGGAAAACTGAGAATCCAAGAGCACACGTCAATGCAATCACCTTAGGAATTGGTAAAGAAGCCACTGCAGTGGTAGAAAAGGGTTTGGATGCAGGAATTTTCGACGATGCTGAAGATGACGACTGGGATTCTGAAAGTCCATGTGTATCGATCGATACCATATAGTGTCGATCGATACTAGTTCAGACACCTACACGAGGGGATCCAAAATCACTTGTATCGATCGATACTCCTTCTGTGTTGGTCAATACTGAGGCGCAGGTCGAGAAGGAACCAGATATTGTCAAGGAGAGGGTGTACAAACCCTTAATACCTTATCCTATGCCTCATAAGACGATAAATAAGGAATGGGAGGACGCCATATGCAAATCTATGCTGGATAAGTTGGTTGTGAAGCTTCCTTTTGTTGATGATATATCTCAGGATGAGAATTCGAACACCACCCATGTGTCGACCGATACTCCCTTGTATCGATCGACACACGTCCAAAGTTCTGCCATGGACGATTCCAGAGCAAAAGCATCGATCGACACCACTCCTGTGTTGGTCGATACCAGTTCAGTTGCTGAAACGAAACCCGGTTTGAGTGCAGAAAGGGTTTACAAACCTAAGGAGCCATATCCCATGCCACCCAGACACCTCAGAAACACTATTTCTCCAAAGCAGCTGCTTGGCTTTGAGAAGATGGTACGAAGGATACCCCACTCGTTCACTTTTGAAGAATCTCTAGAGGGCTGGCCTCTGCTTAGTCATTTCAAAGATTCCAACGAAACTCTGGAGGAGATCGAAGTACTCTTTACCAAGGCAAGAAGCACGTCACTACCGCTGAGGCAATTGACTAAGTGGGAAGACCCATGAATATTCTCAGTTCCATGCTTTATCTCTGGAGTTGAATTCAAAGAGTCTCTCGTTGACTCAGGGGCTAGCGTCAATGTCATGTCAAGGGTAATTGCAGAGAGATTGGGAGCTGATATTCGATCTCCCAAGACATCTATCACATTCAAGAACTCTTCCACATCGATTCCATACGGTACAGTCCCTGATTTGATGGTTAAAGTAGGAGACTGTCTGGTTCCTACCGATTTTGAGGTTATGGAGATGCATGCAAGATCTAGTACACAATTGATTCTTGGAAGACCGTTCATGGCTACGGCTGGTGAAATTATGGATACACCCACTAAGAGAATCTCATTCTCGTACATTGACAAGGAGGTGTACTACAAAGCCATTCCTACTATAGGAACTTCCACACATACCTCTTGCATCACCATTGTTACAGGAGAGATGTAGGTAGTTGATCTTTTGGAAGAGCCTCCTGACGAGCCAACTGTCATAGACCTTCTAGATAGTCCTTCTGTCATCACCAAGAAAGACGTCAAAACATCTAAGGCAAAGGAGAAGGTGAAGAGCAAAGGAGTTAAGGGTGCTGCTTCTATGACTTTAATCCCTCAGAAGTTTGATGGGGATTCGATTGAGTACGAGGTGAAGTGCAAAGGAACTTCGAAGCCATTCTCTAAGGCTAGAGTTCTTCTTACTTCGGAGCTGAAAGAGAAAGGAAAGGAGTTTGTGGAGAGCATGTTGAGCAGAACTCTGAACCTGGCGATGTCAAGTTGTGGAGCTTGTTTTGGAGTAAGTTCTCAATCTTCTCATGACTGATCGCCTGAATGTCGGTACAGTCAAGCTAATGACGTTAAACGAGCGCTTGGTGGGAGGCAACCCACTGGTGAGTTTGTATATAAGTCTTTTATTTTTATTTTTCGTTTTGTGTCAGGATAAACAAGGAGCAGACACGAGATTGCCTGAGTGTCGATCGATACCATGTTGGTATCGGTAGATACCCTACGCGATTAAAAAGAGTTCGTTGTATCGACTTAAGCCTGGTATCGATCGATACCAAGCCGTGTGCCGGTCGATACACCTGTCCCAGATAGGTACCTCTTCCTTTTCTTCACAATTCCACTATGTTCTTTTGTTTCTTTCACCAACCTTAGGCTAGATAACACTAGGGACAATGTTGTTTAAGTCTGGGGGAGGTAGTCACTGACATTGTTTTTGTTTTTCTTAGAGTCTTAAAAAAAAAAAAATAATAAATAAATGTTTTATCGAGTCAAAACGTGTTGGAGACTATGATCATGTGCTTGAATTGTTGTTTTGATTTTGTTTTTGAGTGACCAGTTTTACAGGATCAGTTCTAGATCGACTAATGGAAAATCCAAAGACTGAGCAGTTGACTAGAAAACATCCATATCTCCAGCAGAGTTCTTCTGAAGCATGAGCCAAATTTTTGCACTTCATCAATGTGGTTAGTGTTCATAGAGCTTGATTCATCATTCATATCTCACAAAGGAACCCATATGTTTAAAGTAATGGTATCTCTCTCTCTCTTGTTATAAGTTGATAAATAAGAGCATAAAAGATGAAATGATTTTCTTCTGAGTAGAGGGCTAGGAAAATTTCCAGCGATCCCATTATTCTACTTGTGAGGGAATGATCAAACAAAGGTTGAAAGCGAGGTTCGGAAAATTTCCCATGATACCACTATTCGCCTAAACCTTTGATACATAGAGAGGGAAGAACCGGGGATTCGGTGGAAAACACCATCAATACTCGCGTTTCGGACCTTGATGTGTATATCACTACAAGAATACAGCGATTTGGCGACTGCAGAAGGAGTCGCATAGCAGTCGCTAAAAGTTGTAATACGACTACATAGCGACTAAAACCTGTAGTCGTTAATCTTTAGTCGCTAAATTAAGTAGTCGTAAATATAGTCGCCAAATGGCGACTACGTAACGACTGGATAGTGTAGACGTTACGTAGTCGTAAAGTAGTCGTAACTTTTGTAAAGTAAGTAGTCGTACATGTAGTCGCCAATTGACGACTACTTTACGACTGTACATTGTAGACGTAACGTAGTCGTTAAGTAGTCGTAATTGTTGTGACTAATCAGTGGCTATTCTATGTCTATTAAACGACTATTTGCTGACTATTAGGGTCACAGACTTTGCGGATTTAAATATGTTGCGACTACTCAGCTACTCTTATGCGACTAATAGGCGACTGTTTAGTGACTATATTTGTTAACAAAACAAGAATATGGTACAATTGAATCACGTTTGTTTTGTTTATCAAATTCTTTGAAACCTGTGTTACAAATAAAAAGATACAAAGTAAAATAAAGACATTATACAGAAAATACCATTTTATTACCAATATTATTGTTTCAAACATGAGTTTACAAAAGCCAAAACATAAATAAAAACAAGTTCAAGTTCACAAAAAAAGGAGATTAGTGACCTAAGGTCTTTTCCTTGGATCTGGTAGAGAGGTTGATGGAAGCATTGCGGTTGTTGCTGGTGTTGAATGTGATGCCACGAAGTCTAGAAACCGCGGATCGGTTTGTCTCAGGTACTTTTCCACCAATGAGAAGTGCTCGACCTTGTCCTTTTGCTCAGCCACATCTCTTTTGTGCTCTGCTTCATGGGCAGCAACCTCAGCATCACGCTGTGCATTGTAAGCAGCCTGCTTTTCAATTTTCTTCTGAGCTTCCTTCAGTTGCTCTTGCAGTGCGACAAACGATGAAGAGTCTCCTGGTTGCTTGCGTTTGCCATTGTGAAGACTCTCCTTCAGGCTTCCAAGCCCATAAAGATTTCCTCTTGAATCCTTCTCGGTTGCCTGTGAAAAGGAACGGAAAAAACCATCTGGTGTATGACAAACGATGAAGTATATGAAATATGAAAGAAAGATGAAGTATATGAAATATGAAGTATGAAGTATATGAAATATGAAAGAAAGATGAAGTATATGAAATATGAAGTATGAAGTATATGAAATATGAAACGATGAAGATAAACGATGAAGTATGAAATATGAAATATATGAAATATGAAAGAAAGATGAAGTATGAAGTATATGAAATGTTACCTCAAGAAAGATTGACGTATACTCATCTGGTGTTAGGTCTCCAGGTCGCGACGCACCGTCAGAAACTTTTGAAGTCTCTGCCCCGAGCTCAGATAACTTCTGTTGCACCTTCTTCTCATATGCTTCAACAATTTTCTCCGCCTTCCTATCGACATATGTACCGTCAGCCTTTGTATGTGTCTTTTTGAAAACCTCACCAAGACTTACCGGTCTTCCTAATTCCTCTTCCTGCAATGTGACAAAAAAATACAAGGATTAGGACTGAATACAATATACAACCAACACTAAACAGAATATGATAAAACAGAAGTAATATGACAAAAAAAAAAAAAGAAATTGAAAAGTTACTAACCATTTTGGATTGGATTTGTTGTTAGGACTTAGGCCCTGATAAGTGGATGTGATAACCTAAACAAGTACACAACAATCCTAGACAATCAACGCTGCAATCCTACACACATTGACACACACACACACAACTATCTATATTGGATGACACACAGACACACACACAAAACAGAACACACATTGACAAAAATCTGAGATCCGAATTAAGAAACAGCACAATGCATTTCCATAAAACATAACACACATTGACCAAGTTTAAAACAATACAAAGCAAAGAAAGAAAGACAAGACAAGTAAAGAAAGAAAACAAACCAGAAAAAAACAAACACGAAAGAAAACAAACACGAATAAGTTTCAAGTAAATAATCTATGTTTTCAGAAAGACAAGACAAGATCAGTTTCAAGTAAATAATCTATGTGTTCAGAAAGAAAACAAACACGAATAAGTTTCTAACCATTGTGCTGTGAATTTCCGAATACTAAGCTGTCTGAAATTGGTTTTCTTGTTTATGAATGATAGGTTTTGATGCCAATTGAAACTGATTCTACATTTCAATTCTTGTCTTTAATCTCTTCTATACAAATTAAATGCTATATTCAGACATTGAGAATCATACATTAAGAAATCAGTCACTAAGAAATCAGACATTGAGAATTCGACATTGAGAATCCTAAGAAATCAGACATTAAGAAATCCGACATTGAGTATCCAACATTGAGAATCTAACAACTTCAAAAGACAGCTAAAAGACATTAAGAAATCCGAAATCAAATGCGAAACACATACCAGGTTGAGTTCGGCGTCGGTGTGGGAGAGAGGACTGTGGTGAATCTATCCCGGTCTGGCACCATAAGCAAGTCATTCAGCGCCCTTAGTGTGTCCTCTTGCAGATCCGGCAAACATGGTGCAGATTCGTCATGGAAGTTGTGCCCTCCAGAAGATGGATGGCTGTGTTCCCAAGACGCTGGAGTGTTCTCCAGTGGAGCCGAAGCCGCCGCAGGTAATTCTTCTTCACGGTGTTGAGGCATCGAGTCCATGAATAGTTCTTGTGGCGGTGGAAAGCTCCGGAAACCTGAGGTGTTGTCCACTGATTTAGAAGTTGGGGCGGTGGTGTAAAATTGTACTGCGGCGGTAGAGAGGTTGGGGTTTGCGACGAAGAAGGCGACACTCCGACTCTCTGAGAAACATTGGGAGTTAATCTTTTCTTCCCTGCTCATTTGCTCTTATCTCCCGGCATCGTTCTGGGGATTCGAAGGCGAATATCGAAGAATAAGAAGAAGATCAGAGGCGATGAGAGTCGCAAAGGGGTGAGAGCAAAAAGACTTAGGGTTTTCGCGACTCAGAAATGGTAAAGTATTTTTTTTTAATCGAAAAAAAAGAATACTTATTAAACTTTTTGTGTATTCATAACCATTGAAATGACTCTAGCATATTGGTAATTCACCAACTCCCAAATCCATCAGCCCCGGTTTCTATTCTCCGTGAATACGGAGATGTTTTTTTTTTTTTTTATCTTTTCAATCTAGTTATTAATAATGTTTTTTTTTAATCTTTTCTACTTATTAATATTTAACTGTGATCCACCCACGGTTCGAATCCTAGTGAGTACGAAAATGTTTTTTTTTTTAAATCTTTTCTACTTACTTATTAATATACGGAGATGTATTTTTTTTTTACTCATAACGACAAATAATGTAAATGACAAATTACACCGAAATTCTGACATAAGTAACATAGTTAATTAGTAGGGTTCTTCGTCATCTGATTCTTCATCAGAAGATGACAAATTACATAGAAATTCGTTTTATGGGTCTGCATTTCCGACATCGTAATCGAGGTTTACTGGATCTCTTTGTACGAAATTGTCGAGTATGAGATCTTCAATTGTTGTTATCAATACAGCATCATCATTTTCTGTTTGCAAAAGAGTCGGTTCTTTCTTTTCATAATCCCCTGAAATATTTCCCCTCGGATTCACTTTTAGAACATTGAGCCACAACTGCTTCGGTTTCTTTGTATATGGGTACGGAATATAACAAACTTGATCCGCTTGCAAGGCTGTTGTAATATAAATGTATATATAAGTTATTCATATGTATATCGACATTAATAAAATGCTATATATAAATATTGTCATAAGTACGTACCTAGAATAAATGGTTCATATTTATTATATTTTCTCGATGAAAGAACGTCTACAACGCCACCATTGCTCCTCCGAGTGCCTCTACCGATAACAGGGTCATACCAATTACACTTAAAAAGTGTGATTCTGAGATGCTCAAATTAATACCCTAAGATACTAAAGCAGTTGTCGTAGTATAGTTAGGGGTCGAACCACAAAGACTCAAGATTTCACACAGTAGATTATATAGATCCAAAATACGCTAAATCAAAAGATGTAAACGAAAACAAGTATGCAAGTAAAAGTGCTGTAAATCAATGGAGGAAAACATAGGCCCAGGGTTTTTCTCAGGAAATCAATAAATGCAGCTAAATTAACTAACATGATTCAGATTACGCACGGTTCTTGAACTCAAATCACTAAGATATAATTAACCAACTCTCGTTGCGAAAACTATCTAAATCTAAATCCTAGGAATTCCAAATCTCTTTGCGAATCCTAAATTCTAAATCAGCTTTAAAGTTCAGGTTTGATAAGTTCACAAATCAATTAAAACAAATCTCTTTGCGAATAATCAATTTGCTCACCTAAGGTTCTATCAGGTAATTAATTGCACTCTCGTACCTAATCAATTATCCTAAGATCTAAATTACAGATTCACCAACCTAGAATTAGCTTTGAGAACAACCTAAGGTGAAGAACTAATTCAGATAGTGAATCCTAAACAGATAATCAACCTAGCATTCAAAGAAATCCCTATGAGAAAATCCCAAACCTAAAGTGGATCTACTCAGACATGGAGAATGAAACAATCAACATGTTTGAATAAATCATCAATAGAATAATCAGAAGGGTTTAGATATCTGATCTCGGACGAAGGGAGATTCAGACTTGTCTCTCTAAAACCAAAGTAAAATCCAGGTATAAAATAAAGCATACAAAGCATAGCCTAAACAGGTGGCTGAAAACCTAATTTATAAGCTAAAACACGTTCTGGGCCATCTTGTAAATATCAAAGTCTTCTGGGCCAATTATGCAATTCTTCAACTCTTCAATAAGTCGCGATCCTTCTGTTTCCTCGATGGGTATCGATCGATACTAGGCAGTATCGATCGATACTCATGTGATTTTGATGTCTCAGCTACACGGATCTCTTCTTCGCTCCAGAATGTTCCAGAAAGCTCCAATATCTCCAATTATGTTCCAAACGTGGTATAACCTGTAAAAGACTCTAAAAAACTACAAAATACTAGAAAGACTCTATAAAATGGACTTATATCATGGCTTAAATAGGGTAAAAACCATGATATATCAACTCCCCCAGACTTAGCCTTTTGCTTGCCCTCAAGCAAATAGAAGACTAAACCAGATAAAGAGGTTTGAAAACGCGGAGACTCACCTGTTCATGAACCATCGAAATGACATTTTTCCCAAGTACCCAAGTGTCACCTAATCAGCTTTTGATCTAACCACCATGTATTTCTCCGTAGACATTCGCAGCTTTTCCAGACTCCATACAGTATCCCACAGCATTGTTCAAATAAAACCCTCATCACCAGTTTCATCGCTGCAGCCAATGTTCAAGAACCTTCTAGACTCTTTACCAGACAATATCATGACAAGGAACCACCCTTTTTCACACCTTTTTTTTTGGTTTTATTTCTCTCCCCCAGACTTATTTCTTATTATGTTCTTTCTTTTATTTTCAGCTTTGCATATACACATCAAGGTATGAGACGCGAGTATTGATGGTGTTTGCCACCAAATCCCCGGTTCTTCCCTCTCAATGTATCAAAGGATGTAAGCAAATAATGGCATCATAGGAAAATCCTAGCCTCGCTTCCAATCATTTGTGTGATCATTCCCTCTTAAGTAGAATAATGGGATCGCTGGAAATTTTCCTAACCCTCTACTCAGAAGAAAATCATTTCAATCTTTTATGCTCTTATTTATCAACTTCTAACAGGGGAGAGAGATACCATAACTCTTAACACATGGGTCCCTTTATCCGATATGAATGATGAATCAAGCTCTATGAACACTAACCACATTGATGAAGTGCAAAAATTTGGCTCAGGCTTCAGAAGAACTCTGCTGGAGACATGGATGTTTTCTAGTCAACTGGTCAGTCCTTGGATTTTTCATTAGTCGATCTAGAACTGATCCTGTAACACTGTGCACTCAAAAACAAAATCAAATCAATAGGTTCAAGCACATGATCATTATCTCCAACAAGTTTTGACTCTATAAAACGACTGACTCTAAGAAAAACAAAAATAATGTCAGCAGACACCTCCCCCAGACTTGAACAACACTGTCCCCAGTGTTATCTAG
Organism: Eutrema yunnanense; assembly: GCA_002933935.1. NCBI lineage: Eukaryota > Viridiplantae > Streptophyta > Magnoliopsida > Brassicales > Brassicaceae > Eutrema > Eutrema yunnanense. The sequence continues at coordinate 100,129 of PKML01055279.1, read as the reverse complement.
CCTAGAGTTAGTGAAAGAAAACAAAAGAACAGACTAAAATTGGGAAAAACAAGAAGTTACCTTGCTGGAACATTGAGTATCGACCGACACACAACATGGTATCGATCGATACCAGACTTAAATCGACATGAACCATTCTCAATCGCGTAGGGTATCGATCGATATTGAAGGGTATCGATCGACACTCAGGCGATTTAGAGTTTTGCTCCTTGTTTATCCTGACACAAACACAAAACAAACGAAATATAAAAAAAAACGACTCAAAAACAGACTCACCAGTGGGTTGCCTCCCACCAAGCGCTCGTTTTACATCATTAGCTTGACTGTAACGCCCTTCAGGCTGGATAAGAGTGAGAGCTTGCACCAAAACATGCTCCACAACTTGACATTGCTAGCTTCAGAGTTCTGCTCGACATGCCTTCCACGAATTCCTGTCCTTTCACTTTCAGCTCTGAAGTAAGAAGAACTCTGTCCTTAGAGAATGGCTTCGAAGCTCCTTTGCACTTGACCTTATACTCAATCGAATTCCCATCACTCTTCTGAGGGATTAAAGTGACATGGGGATCCTCGACTCTTTTGCTCTTGGCCTTCTTCTTCTTTGTTGCCTTAGCCTTCTTGACAACTTCGTTGGGGATGCTGGGCTGTTCAGCTGAGACGTCTGTGACAGTTGGCGCGTCAGGAGGCTGTTCCAAAAGATCAATTGCTAGCGACTCTCCTGTGACAACCTTGATGCTAGAGACACGTGTGGGAACACTCCTAGGGGGAATTACATCATAATAGACCCCTTTGTCAATGTAAGAGAAAGAGATTCTCTTATTAGGCGTGTCTATGATTGCGCCAGCAGTAGCCATAAACGGTCGTCCCAGGAGTAAAGGCATACTAGATATCGCACTCATCTCCACAACCTGAAAATTAGTAGGCACCAGACAGTCTCCTACTTTGACCAGCAAACCATGGATAGTACATTATGGGTAAGGAATATAACAAACTTGATCCGCTTGCAAGGCTGTTGTAATATAAATGTATATATAAGTTATTCATATGTATATCGACATTAATAAAATGCTATATATAAATATTGTCATAAGTACATACCTTGAATAAATGGTTCATATTTATTATATTTTCTCGATGAAAGAACGTCTACAACGCCACCATTGCTCCTCCGAGTGCCTCTACCGATAACAGGGTCATACCAATTACACTTAAAAAGTGTGATTCTGAGATGCTCAAATTAATACCCTAAGATACTAAAGCAGTTGTCGTAGTATAGTTAGGTGTCGAACCACAAAGACTCAAGATTTCACACAGTAGATTATATAGATCCAAAATACGCTAAATCAAAAGATGTAAACGAAAACAAGTATGCAAGTAAAAGTGTTGTAAATCAATGGAGGAAAACATAGGCCCAGAGTTTTTCTCAGGAAATCAATGAATGCAGCTAAATTAACTAACATGATTCAGATTACGCACGGTTCTTGAACTCAAATCACTAAGATATAATTAACCAACACTCGTTGCGAAAACTATCTAAATCTAAATACTAGGAATTCCAAATCTCTTTGCGAATCCTAAATTCTAAATCGGCTTTAAAGTTCAGGTTTGATAAGTTCACAAATCAATTAAACCAAATCTCTTTGCGAATAATCAATTTGCTCACCTAAGGTTCTATTTGGTAATTAATCGCACTCTCGTACCTAATCAATTATCCTAAGATCTAAATTCCAGATTCACCAACCTAGAATTAGCTTTGAGAACAACCTAAGGTGAAGAACTAATTCAGATAGTGAATCCTAAACAGATAATCAACCTAGCATTCAAAGAAATCCCTATGAGAAAACCCCAAACCTAAAGTGGATCTACTCAGACATGGAGAATGAAACAATCAACATGTTTGAATAAATTATCAATAGAATAATCAGAAGGGTTTAGAGATCTGATCTCGGACTAAGGGAGATTCAGACTTGTCTCTCTAAAACCAAAGTAAAATCCAAGTATAAAATAAAGCATACAAAGCATAGCCTACACATGTGGCTGAAAACCTAATTTATAAGCTAAAACACGTTCTGGGCCATCTTGTAAATATCAAAGTCTTCTGGGCCAATTCTGCAATTCTTCAACTCTTCAATAAGTCGCGATCCTTCTGTTTCCTCGACGGGTATCGATCGATACTAGGCAGTATCAGATGAAGAGAAGAAATGAGGTGAATTTTACTTATATAAATATTTATGGCGACTACTAAGCGACTATAAGGCGTCTGAATAGCGACTACTACATGTAGTCGCAAAAAACAGGTACACCAACCCGAAAACGATTTACACGTGTTTTTCCACCGGTATTTAACGACTGTTTACCGATTAAAGTGCGACCCGCCAAAATAGTCGCCTAATAATCGCAGAGTTAGCGACTATTACACGACTGTTATATCCCGTTTAAAATGTTGTCGGACATTAGTCGTAAAATAGCGATTATTGTACCGACTATCTATTGTAGTTGTCAATAAGCGACTCCTTTACGACTATATTTTATTCGTCGTCAAATAGTTGTAAAATAGTCGGTAATTAGTCGCAACATTTAGCGACTAAATATGTAGTCGCCCTTTTCAGTCGCCAAAACGCAGTTTTCTTGTAGTGTATGCAGATCTAAAAAAAAGTTGAAGAGAGAACATAATAAGAAATAAGTCTGGGGGAGAGAAAATAATACCAGAAAGTGTGAAATTGATGGTTCCTTGTCATGATATTGTATGGTTAAGAATCTAGAAGGTTTTTGAACATTGACTGCAGCAATGAAGCTGGCGATGAGGGCTTTATTTGAACAATGCTGCGAGATAATGTGTGGAGTCTGGAAAAGCTGCGAATGTCTACGGAGAAGTACATGGTGGTTAGATCAAAAGCTGGTTAGGTAACATTTGGGTGCTTGGGAAAAGGATCTCTGCGATGGTTCATGAACAGGTGAGTCTCCGTGTTTTCAAACCTCTTTCTCTGGTTTAGTCTTCTATTTGCTTGAGGGCAAGCAAAGGCTAAGTCTGGGGGAGTTGATATATCATGGTTTTTACCCCTTTTAAGCCATGATATAAGTCCTTTTTATAGAGTCTTTCTAGTACTTCGTAGTGTTTCTAGCCATGACGACACTCTAGAGCTTCTTCAAAGGTTGAATCAAGGGAGATCCTTCGTACAATCTTCTCAAAGCCACGCAGCTGCTTTGGAGAGATGGGATCTCTGAGGTGTTTAGGAACATGATTCAGCTTCTTGGGTTTGCGAACTCTTTCTTTGATCAACTCACATGTTTCCACAAGATATGGCTCGTTCTGCGAGGGGTATCGATCGACACCAGGTAGGGTATCGATCGATACTCTTGCTGTTGAATCATCCTTGACAGATTTATCATCATCAAGAGGCTCCACAATCAGACTATCCAGCATAGCCTTGCATCTGGCATCCTCAGGGTACCTGGTGTTGAAATTACCATTGCTCGAAGCGTCCAGAGTCATCTGATACCTCTAATCTACTCCTCTAAAGAAGATACCCAGCAGCTGCACATCAGAGTATCCGTGATGTGGATAATCTCTCTTATACGATCTGAATCTCGTCCAAGCAGCTGCACATCAGAATACCCCCTGGTATCGATCGATACTCATCGCAGCAAGACATGACCCGCGAGTTTTCCAAGACTTGAAGAATTGCAAAAGTGCCCAGAAGTCTTTAATAATTACAAGAAGACCCCAACTCGTGTTTTAGGTTATAAATAGGATTTTACAGCCACCTGTTTAGGCTATGCTTTATTTTGTCTTGCTTTGATTACTTTGGTTTTAGAGAGAGACAAGTCTGAATCTCCCTTCGTCCGAGATCAGATCTCAAAACCTTTGTGATTATTCTATTGATGATTTATTCAAACATGTTGATTGTTTCATTCTCCATGTCTGAGTAGATCCACTTTAGGTTTAGGGTTTTCTCATAAAGGATTTCTTTGAATGCTAGGTTAATTATCTGTTTAAGATTCACCATCTGAATTAGTTATTCGCTTAGGTTGTGTTCAAAGCTAATTCTAGGTTGACGAATCTGGAACTTAGATCTTACGATAATTGATTAGGCACTAGAGTGCGATTAATTACCTGATAGAACCTAGGTGAGCAAATTGATTATTCGCAAAGAGATTTGGTTTAATTGATTTGTGAACATATCAAACCTGAGCTTTAAAGCTGATTTAGACTTTAGGATTCGCAAAGAGATTTGGAATTCCTAGGATTTAGATTTAGATAGTTTTCGCAACGAGAGTTGGTTAGCTATATTTTAGTGATTTGAGTTCTAGAACCGTGCGTAATCTGAATCCTGTTAGTTAATTTAGCTGCATTCATTGATTTTCTGAGAAAAACCCTAAGCCTATATTCTCTCCATTGATTTACAACACTTTTAATTTCGTACCTGTTTTTCGTTTACATCTTCTGATTTAGCGTATTTTGGATCTATATAATCTATTGTGTGTCTCTTTGAGTCTTTGTGGTTCGACCCCTACCTATACTACGATTACCGCTTTAGTATCTGTTAGTGTATTAATATGAGCGTATCACTTCTCTCGGTAATTTCTTCGCCTTCTTTCTTTGAGAGCAAATCATCTCTAGTGGTGGGTTTGTGGCCGGGTTGTAGAAATGATCATTGGTGGGATAGAAATAGATCTTTTTCCTCCCACGGAGTGTGGTGAGAGGAGTGTTAGGCAAAAGGACCTTGACCGTGTAGGTCTCGGTGAGTCTTAGGTTGTAGGCGAAATTCTTGCCTATCTTGCCTTTGAAGAACTTGGTCCTTGAGAGATATGCCTCATCCATAAGCGCCACGTTCTTAGTATCCTCCACCAACTTAATCCCTTTAGCCTTTAGGATTGAAGTTACCAAACCGCCTATGAAGATTTTAGGCTCCTTGCTCTTTGTAGTGAGAGCCCAACTTTTGTAACCAAGTAAGTGGTTCACTAGATCGGCGGCTAGGCACGGGCGTGCACTCTCTCCAATGAAAACCGCTTGTCTCTAGGTGTGTCAAGAAACGATGTCAAGCCTAAAGCAAGAAACTCCATATCTTTTTCCGAAACCGTTCCAAACTCCTTCTTGGCAAAGAACGTGTGAGCAAGGATCTTGTGGGCATAGTGAATGGCGGGGTGGCGGATGCACATGCCTTTGATGGCGCCGGGATTATATTCTCCCATACCAATGACTCTCCACAAGTAAGTCAAGTCGTTCTTCCCATATAGAAACTTGAGACCTCTCTTGGTTCCTTCTTCTTTGAACCTAAACACTTGACTTAGCTCATGGAATGTCATCTTGTATGCTTCTCTATCCACCTTAAACTCAATGAAACCGTGGCCATCTTCCTCATTGGTGTCTCTATCTCCTCGTTCATGGAACATAGCTTCCAATGATGCAAGAAATTGGCAAGCTTGGTCTTTATGAGAAGGGTTAGCCACCTCAAAAATTCCACCGAAACCCATGTTGGTGAAAATTGTTTTTACATCCTCAAAGATCCCCATCTTCTCAAGTACGACCTTGTCCGGGAATTTTGTCTCCTCGAATTTCACCGCCTTGAGCTTCTTGGCATACTCACTATAGGTAGGGAGTCTTGGCTTGGGCTTGGAGACCTTCTTCTTCCTTTTCACTTGCACCACGTCTTCCACATTGTCGTCTTCGTCATTAGCAAGTGCCCTATATATTTTTCCTGTTTTCTAGGCCTTTAGTGCTCGCCTCTAATGCTAACTCTCTCTTCTTAGTCGGTAGACTTGAAGCTTGGATTGGGTTGCTTGTTGTTATCATGGTACCTACATTGTCTCAAAGAATATAATGTATAAGTTCCAAGAAACCAAGATACAATCTTTGTCATTATCAAGCAAAGGCATTCATGAGACAAAGAGGATAGTGCTCAATTGGCAAAAAGACAATCAATTTCCCATTAGCAAGATTGAGTATGCCAATTAAATACACCAATAACTCATTCCAATTTCCAAAGTTGCAACTTTTAGCACAAGACACCAAAAATCGATTTTCTTGGTTCAAAAATTCAAAATTTCTTAAGTGCATCACAAATTAGCATAAGAACTACCAAGCTTGGCCATTTCGAACCTAATCCCAAGGTTTTTATTCAAGTGAAAGCACTACCCAAACAAAGTCATGAAATGTTTCACTTATGAGTAAATTCTTGAATTTTTCATGAAATATTTGAGTAAAATACCTTGGGAATGCAAGATTTGAATGGAAAACCGTGGGTAGATCCAGAAAGAAGATGAAAAATCCGGAATTTAGCAACTTGAATCACGATTTTTGGGTAAGAAATGAGAGAGTTATGAGCAAATGAAGTTTGAGAGAAGAAAGAGTGGTCATGGCCGCGATTTTGGAGGAAGAAGACTTACCTGGCCGGGCCGGGTCGCTTACCTGGGCGGAGACACCGGGCGGTCCATTGGATAATAGATCTAAACCATGGACCGTTAAACAAAGGCTCGAACTGATGGTTAATAGCAATCCCGAGCAAAACATGGCCGGTATGCACGTCCGATGCGCATTGGTGCATCTTTTCACGCCGGTCTACGTCCGTCCGGTATGCACAGCCGGCATCACCTCTCTGCCATGCCGGCCCAGTTACGAACGGTACATAGGGCCACATCCATCTTTTTGCACCGGGCCGGTATCGTTCTCCTTCGGCTAACTTAATCCGACGTGCAAGGGAAACATTTTCATGTCGGGCCAATCACAACCGGTATATGGGGCTGGTAAAACTCCTGTGCTCGGTGCATTCCAATACCGGTCTCAGTCCATTCTTTGTACCGGGCCGGTATAATTCTCTCTCGGCCAAGTCCATCCGACGAGCAAGTATCACGATCTTGCACTGGGCCGGTTACAACCAGCATGTCAAGCCGGTATTGCTCCTTTTAGGACCCTTTTTCAATGCCGGCACCACGTACCGGTTCCACATTGGCCGGTGTGAATGCTTGAAAACGAAAGGATCAAAAAGTACTAGCAAAGATTGAAAACGAGAAAATTAAAATTATATACAAGGATAAGCTTGGGATGTCTCCCAAGAGCACTTTGTTTTACGTCACTAAGTTCGACGTTGGTTACCGCTTTCAAGCGAGGGGAACATCATCGAGAGGGATTGAGCCTCCCTCTTCAATGATTTCCTTGGCATGGTATGGTTTGAGTCTTTGGCCATTGGCAATGAATTCTTGGCCACTCTTGTTCACAAGTACCACGGCCCCATATGGCCTCACTTCTTTGATCTCGAACGGTCCAGACCATCTTGACTTGAGCTTCCCGGGAAAAAGCTTCAACCGGGAGTTGAAAAATAGCACTAGGTCTCCAACTTTGAAGTCCTTTCGCAAGATCTTCTTGTCATGGAACGCCTTGGTCCATTCCGTGTAGATCCTTGAGCTCTCATAGGCCTCTAGCCTAATCTCATCTAACTCTTAGAGTTGAATCAACCGCCTCTCTTGTGCGGTCTTTAGATATAAGTTGAGAAGTTTCACCGCCCACAAGGCTTTGTAATCTAACTCGACCGGCAAGTGACAAGCTTTCCCATAGAGAAGGTTGAACGGGGTAGTCCCTATCGGTGTCTTGAAAACGGTTCGATAGGCCCACAATGCGTCATCAAGCTTCATGGACCAATCTTTTCTTGAGCTCCCAACAGTCTTCTCAAGTATCGCCTTGATTTGCCGGTTAGAAACCTCCACTTGGCCACTTGTTTGATGATGGTAAGGCGTGGCCACCTTGTGCTTCACTCCGTGTTTCCTAAGCAAGATTTCGAAGACTTTGTTGATGAAGTGCGAGCCCCCATCACTTATCCCAACCCGTGGTACACCAAATCTAGGGAAGATTATTGATTTGAACATTGATATATCATGGTTTTTACCCCGTTTAAGCCATGATATAAGTCTGTTTTATAGAGTCTTTCTACGATTTCGTAGTGTTTTAGAGTTTTTTACAGGTTTTAGCACATTTGGAGCATTATTGGAGATATTGGAGTTTTATGGAGCATTATGGAGCGAAACTGAAGTCTGTGACTAAGTGCCCGATCGAAGTGTCAAGCATCGATCGATACCTCCTTGGTATCCATCGACACCCAACATGAGATTACGAGTCGCGACTTTTAATGAAGTTTGAAGAATTGCAGAACTTGCCCAGAAGACTTTAATATTTACAAGAAGACCCCAGTTCGTGTTGAGACTATTTAATTAGGTTTTACAGCCACTTTGGCTGTACGCTTTCACGCTTGATTTTATTTTGGTTTTTTGGAGAGACAACTCTGAACTCCTGTTTTCTATTGTTTTCTTTGATGATCTATTCAATCATGTTGTTTTCAATCTCCATGTCTGAGTAGATCCACTTTAGGTTCAGGGTTCTCATAAGGGTTATCTTTGAATGCTAGATTGATTAGTTGATTAGGATTCACCATCTGAATTAGTTCTTCACCTTAGGTTGTGTTCAAGGCTAATTCTAGGTTGACGAATATGGAATTTAGATATTAGGATAATTGATTAGGCACGACAGTGCGATTAATTACCTGATAGAGCCTTAGGTGAGCAAAATAACTATTCGCAAAGAGATTTGGTTTAGTTGTTTTGTAAACAAATCAAACCTGATTTAAAAGCTGATTTAGACTTTAGGATTCACAAAGAGATTTGGAATTCCTAGGATTTAGATTTAGATAGTTTTCGCAACGAGAGTTGGTTAATTATATCTTAGTGATTTGAGTTCAAGAACTGCGCTAAATCTGAATCATGTTAGTTAGTTTATCTGCATTCATTGATTTCCTGAGAAATACCATGGGCCTATAAACGAGCGCTTGGTGGGAGGCAACCCACTGGTGAGTCTGCTTTTGAGTCATTTTTTTTATTTTTCGTTATGTGTTTGTGTCAGGATAAACAAGGAGCAAAACTCGAAATCGCCTGAGTATCGATCGATACCACATTGGTATCGGTCGACACCAATCGCGAATAAGACGGTTCATCATGTCGACTTAAGCCTGGTATCGATCGATACCAGGCCGTGTGTCGGTCGACACCAGATGTTCCAGCACGGTAACTTCTTGTTTCTCTTAATTTTATTATGTTCTTTTGTTTTCTTTTACCTACTCTAGGCTAGATAACACTGGGGACAATGTTGTTGAAGTCTGGGGGAGGTGTTTACTGACATTGTGTTTGTTTTTCTTAGAGTCAGTTGTTTTATCGAGTCAAAAACGTTTTATTGAGTCAAAACTTGTTGGAGATGATGATCATGTGCTTGAATTGTTGTTTTGATTTTGTTTTTGAGTGACCAGTGTTGCAGGATCAGCTCTAGATCGACTAATGAAAAATCTAAGGACTGACCAGTTGACTAGAAAAAATCCATGTTTCCAGCAGAGTTCTTCTGAAGTCTAAGCCAAATTTTTGCACTTCATCGATGTGGTTAGTGTTTACAGAGCTTGATTCATCATTCATATATGACAAAGGAACCCATATGTTTAAAGTAATGGTATCTCTCTCCCCTGTTATAAGTTGATAAATAAGAGCATAAAAGATGAAATGATTTTCTTCTGAGTAGAGGGCTAGGAAACTTTCCACCGATCCCATTATTCTACTTAAGAGGGAATGATCACGCAAAGGTTGAATGTCTACGGATCTACTTAAGAGGGAATGATCACACAAAGGTTGAAATAATGTGTGTAGTATGGAAAGCTGCGAATGTCTACGGAGAAGTACATGGTGGTTAGATCAAAAGCTGGTTAGGTGACATTTGGGTGCTTGGGAAAAGGATCTTTGCGATGGTTCATGAACAGGTGAGTCTCCGTGTTTTCAACCCTCTTTCTCTGGTTTAGTTTTCTATTTGCTTGAGGGCAAGCAAAGGCTAAGCCTGGGGGAGTTGATATATCATGGTTTTTATCCCGTTTAAGCCATGATATAAGTTCGTTTATAGAGTCTTTCTACTATTTTGTAGTGTTTTAGAGTCTTTTATCGGTTTTAGCACATTTGGAGAATTATTAGAGATATTGGAGTTTTATGGAGCATTCTAAAGCGAAACTGAAGTCTGGTGACTAAGTGCCCGATCGAAGTGTCAAGCATCGATCGATACCTCCTTGGTATCGATCGACACCCAACAGGAGATTACGAGTCGCAACTTTTAATGAAGTTTGAAGAATTGCAGAACTTGCCCAGGAGACTTTAATATTTACAAGAAGATCCCAGTTCGTGTTTAGACTATTTAATTAGGTTTTACAGCCACTTTGGCTGTACGCTTTCACGCTTTATTTTACTTTGGTTTTTTGGAGAGACAACTCTGAACTCAAGTTTTCTATTGTTTTCTTTGATGATCTATTCAATCATGTAGTTTTCAATCTCCATGTCTGAGTAGATCCACTTTAGGTTCAGGGTTCTCATAAAGGTTATCTTTGAATGCTAGATTGATTAGTTGATTAGGATTCACCATCTGAATTAGTTCTTCACCTTAGGTTGTGTTCAAGGCTAATTCTAGGTTGACGAATCTGGAATTTAGATCTTAGGATAATTGATTAGGCACGACAGTGCGATTAATTACCTGATAGAACCTTAGGTGAGCAAAATAACTATTTGCAAAGAGATTTGGTTTAGTATTTTTGTGAACAAATCAAACCTGATTTAAAAACTGATTTAGACTTTAAGATTCGCAAAGAGATTTGGAATTCCTAGGATTTAGATTTAGATAGTTTTCGCAACGAGAGTTGGTTAATTATATCTTAGTGATTTGGGTTCAAGAACCGCGCTAAATCTGAATCATGTTAGTTAGTTTATCTGCATTCATTGATTTCCTGAGAAATACCCTAGGCCTATATTTTTCTCCATCGAATTTACAACACGTTTACTGCTTATTGTTTTTGTTTCATCTGATTTGCTTAGCTTGATTCGATACCATTTTGTCTATTGTGCGATTTCTGTGAGTCCTTGTGTTCGACCCCTACACTTACTACAACAACTGCTTTAGTACTTTTAGGGTATTAATTTGAGCATATCAAACATCTTGAGAACAACTTTTGCATCGTTTGTGGGCCTCGCAATCGCCTCTACCCATTTGGAGACATAGTCAACCGCCACTATAATGTATTGGTTTCCATATGAAGAAGGGAAAGGTCCCATGAAATCTATTCCCCACACATCAAAAAGTTCCACTTCAAGAATTGGGTTTTGAGGCATCTCATCTCTTCTACCAATGTTTCCCTTTCTTTGGCAAGCGTCACAAACGGAAACAAAAGCATGTGCATCCTTGAATAGGCTCGGCCACCAAAAACCCGATTGGAGAACTCTTGTAGCCGTCTTGTACGAAATGAAGTGTCCACCATAAGCCGATCCATGACAATGGAATAAGACCCCTTGGACCTCTTCTTCCGCCACACACCTTCGATACAAGCCATCCGAACACAACTTTTACAAGAATGCCTCATCCCAATAGTACCTTGTGACGTCATGAAAGAACTTTTTCTTCTTATACCCATCCAAGTTTGGGGGTTCCTTCCCACAAACCAAGTAGTTCACCAAATCCGCGAACCACGGTAGCTTTTCATCTTGCAAACCGCTTGCACTCTCAAAACCCCTCATGGCCTCTTCTCCTTTCTTCAAGACGCTCACCACCATAAGACTCTCCTCGGGGAGTTTGTCATCAAGTGGAACAAGATCCTCAATCCTCAATCTAGATAAGTGGTCCGCGACCCCATTCTCTATACATTTCTTGTCCACAATCTCCATGTCGAATTCTTGCAAGAGAAGAATCCAACGGAGAAGTCTCGGCTTGGTGTCTTTCTTGGCTAGTATGTACCTCAAAGCCGCATGATCCGTGTAGACTATGATCTTCGAGCCCACTATGTATGACCGAAACTTCTCCATGGCAAACACCACCGCCAACAATTCCTTCTCCGTGGTAGCATACCTTGCTTGAGTGTCATCCAAAGTTCTACTTGCGTAGTAGATGACGTTGGTCTTTTTGTCCTTCCTTTGGCCTAAGGCGGCTCCAATTGCGAAGTCACTCGTGTCACACATAATCTCGAAAGGAAGACCCCAATTCGGGGCTTGGACAATGGGAGCACTAACCAACACTTTCTTTATCTCCAAGAACGCCATCATACACTCGTCATCGAGGTTGAACTCAACATCTTTGCAAAGTAGCCTAGTGAGAGGCCTTGTGATCTTTGAGAAGTCTTTGATGAAACGGCGATAGAATCCCGCATTATCCAAAAAGCTTCGGACATCCTTAACCGTCCTTGTCTACAGATATGCTCAAATTAATACCCTAAAAGTACTAATGCAGTAGTTGTAGTAAGTGTAGGGATCGAACACAAGGACTCACAGAAATCACACAATAGATTGTATAGTATCGAATCAAGCTAAGCAAATCAGATGAAACAAAAGACAATGAACAGTAAAAGATGTTGTAAATTCGATGGAAGAAATATAGATTCAGGGTATTTCTCAGGAAATCAATGAATGCAGATAAACTAATTAACATGATTCAGATTTAGCACGGTTCTTGAACTCAAATCACTAAATTATAATTAACCAATTGTCGTTGCGAGAACTATCTAAATCTAAACTTCAGAATCCCAAATCTCTTTGCAAATTCCTAAGAATAAATCAGCTTTAATTTCAGGTTTGATATGTTCACAAATCAATTAAACCAAATCTCTTTGCGAATAATCAATTTGCTCACCTTAAGTTATATCAGATTACTCAATTGCACTGTCGTGCTTAATCGATTAACCTAAGATCTAAGTTCTAGGTGATCAACCTAGAATTAGCTTTGAGAACAACCTAAGGCGAAGAACTAATTTAGATTATGAACCCTAACAATAAATCAAACTAGCATTCAAAGAAATCCCTGTGAGAAAACCCTAAACCTAAAGTGGATCTACTCAGACATGGAGATTGAAGCAATAAACATATTTGAATAAATCATCAAATCAAATAGAAAGAGTAATAAGAGGGTTCGAAATCTTCTCTCGGACGAACAGAGTTTCAAACTTGTCTCCCTTCAAAAGCTCTCTCACAAATCCAGAATAAAATAAAGCGTAGCCAACAAACTGGCTGTAAAATCCTATTAAATAACATAAATCACGTTTTGGGCCTTTTTGTAAATATTAAAGTCTTCTTGACCAAGTTGCAATTCTTCAACTCTTCATAAGTCGCGGCCCGTGTCTTGCTATGGAGAGGTATCGATCGACACTGATTGTGAAATCGGGTATTCAGCAACATGAAATTCTGCTTTGCTCCAGAATGCTCCAGAAAGCTCTAGTATCTCCAATTATGCTCCAAACGTGCTAAAACCTGTAAAAGACTCTATAAGATTCTAAAATACTAGAAAGACTCTATAAAACGGACTTATATCATGGCTTAAAAGGGGTAAAAACCATGATATATCAACTCCCCCAGACTTAACCTTTGCTTGCCCTCACGCAAATAGAAGACTAAACCAGAGAAAGAGGTTTGAAAACACGGAGACTCACCTATTCAGGAACCATCGCAAAGATCCTTTTCCCAAGCACCCAAATGTCACCTAACCAGCTTTTGATCTAACCACCATGTACTTCTTCGTAGACATTCGCAGCTTTTACAGACTCCACACATTATCTTGCAGCATTGTTCAAATAAAGCCCTCATCGCCTGTTTCATCGCTGCAGCTAATGTTCAAGAACCTTCTAGATTCTTTACCATACAATATCATGACAAGGAACCATCCAATTTCACACTTTTTTTTATCACTTTCTCTCCCCTAGACTTATTTCTTATTATGTTCTCTTTTTTTAGATTTGCATATACACATCAAGGTCCGAGATGCGAGTATTGATGGTGTTTGCCACCGAATCCCCGGTTCTTCTCTCTCTATGTATCAAAGGTTTAGGCAAATAGTGGTATCACATGAAATTTTCCTAACCTCGCTTTCAACCTTTGTGTGATCATTCCCTCTTAAATAGAATAATGGAATCGCTGGAAATTTTTCTAGCCCTCTACTCAGAAGAAAATCATTTCAATCTTTTATGCTCTTATTTATCAACTTATAACAGGGGAGAGAGATACCATTACTTTAAACATATGGGTTCCTTTGTCAGATATGAATGATGAATCAAGCTCTGTAAACACTAACCACATTGATGAAGTGAAGAAATTTGGCTCAGGCTTCAGAAGAACTTTGCTGGAGACATGGATGTTTTCTAGTCAACAGGTCAGTCCTTGGATTTTTCATTAGTCGATCTAGAGTTGATCCTGCAACACTGGTCACTCAAAAACAAAATCAAAACAACAATTCAAGCACAGGATCATCATCTCCAACAAGTTTTGACTCAATAAAACGTTTTTGACTTGATAAAACAACTGACTCTAAGAAAAACAAACACAATGTTAGCAGACACCTCCCCCAGACTTAAACAACACTGTCCCCAGTGTTATCTAGCCTATAGTAGGTAAAAGAAAACAAAAGAACAGAATATAATTAAGAAAAACAAGAAGTTACCATGCTGGAACATCTGGTATCGATCGACACACGGCCTGGTATCGATCGATACCAGGCTTAAATCGATATGATGAACCGTCTCATTCGCGATCAGTGTCGACCGATACCAATATGGTATCGATCGATACTCAGGCGATTTCGATTTTTGCTCCTTGTTTATCCTGACACAAACACAAAACGAAAAATAAAAAGAAAAACGACTCAAAAACAGACTCACCAGTGGGTTGCTTCCCACCAAGCGCTCGTTTAACGTCAGTGGCTTGACTTTAACGCCATTCAGGCTGTGGATGCATCATCCAAAGGCATTATCTGCCCTGTTGGAATCTCGGCTTTCGCCCAATAGTGTTTCACCCTCTGTCCATTGACAGTAAATTCATCGCCTGTAGGACTAATCAGCACGACAACACCATGTGGTCTGACCTCCTTGATTGTGGAGGGACCTGACCAACGAGAACGCAATTTACCAGGAAACAATTGCAAGCGAGAGTTATACAGAAGTACCTGGTCGTTCGGCTCGAAATGTCTGGAGATGATCTTTTTATCATGATAGGCCTTAGTTCTCTCCTTGTACAGCTTCGAGTTCTCGTAGGCGTGGTGCCTAATCTCATCCAACTCATTCAGCTGAATCAATCTCCTCTCTGCTGCAGGCTTAATGTCAAAGTTCAGCAACTTCGTCGCCCATGCAGCCTTGT
Organism: Eutrema yunnanense; assembly: GCA_002933935.1. Classification (NCBI taxonomy): domain Eukaryota; kingdom Viridiplantae; phylum Streptophyta; class Magnoliopsida; order Brassicales; family Brassicaceae; genus Eutrema; species Eutrema yunnanense. The sequence goes on along the minus strand of PKML01055279.1, from coordinate 84,964 downwards.
GCTCTATCTCCACTGGAAGGTGACATGCTTTCCCGTACAGCAAGTGGAACGGTGTAGTACCCAGTGGTGTCTTGAAAGCAGTCCTGTAAGCCCATAGCGCGTCATCCAGCTTCTTAGACCAATCCTTCCTAGAAGCACCCACTGTCTTCTCCAAAATTTCCTTGATCTGCCTGTTGGACACCTCGACTTGCCCACTGGTCTGAGGGTGATATGGAGTAGCCACGCGACGATTTACACCATACTTCTTCAGCAACCTCTCGAAATTTTTGTTGATAAAGTGAGAACCACCATCACTTATCACAATTCGAGGTACTCCAAATCGAGGGAAAATGATGGTCTTAAACAGCTTAACAACCACCGAAGAATCATTGGTTCTGCTAGTGATCGCCTCCACCCATTTGGACACATAGTCCACAGTAACAAGGATGTATCTGTTCTTGTGTGACGAGGGAAAGGGACCCATAAATTCGATGCCCCAGCAATCGAAAACTTCAACCTCAAGGATGAAATTATGTGGCATCTCATGTCTCTTGCATATATTCCCTCTCCTCTGACAGACATCACACTGTGAGATATAAGCATTCGCGTCTCTGAACATAGTAGGCCACCAGAACCCTGCTTGAAGAACTTTTGAGACCGTCTTGAAAGTAGCAAAATGACCAGCATACTCAAATCCATGGCAATGAAAAAGAATTGCTGGCACTTCAGACTCTGCAACGCATCTTCTGTAGATACCATATGAGCAGTGCTTTTATAGATACGGCTCATCCCAGAAGAACCTCCTCATCTCGCGCATAAACTTCTTCCTAGCATACTTTGTGGGATACCTTGGCTCAGTCTCTACAGCAAGGTAGTTGGCAATGTCAGCGTACCATGGTCGTGCAGGACTAGGGACAGCAGCTAGATATACATCATAAGAGTCGAAGTGCTCTGCAGGCAAAACAGGTCCAAGTCTCGACGGGTATCGATCGATATCGAAAGTATGCACTCGTGAAAATTGCAGATTTTCGGGAAAAAAGTCTTGAAGCTGAGCTTCAATGAAGTAAATACCTTCCTCTGGCAGGAAATCATCAATAGATACGACTTCGTCGACCTTTAATCGCGATAAATGGTCAGCAACGCCATTCTCAACTCCTCTCTTGTCCTTGATCTCGATGTCGAACCCTTGGAGTAAAAGAACCCATCGGCATAGATGAGGTTTGAGGTCCTTGTTCTTCAGCAGGTATTTGAGAGCAGCATGGTCTGTGTGAATAATAACGTTGCTCCCAATCAAGTAGGACCGAAATTTCTCAAAAGAGAAAACAACTGCAAGCAACTCCTTCTCAGTGGTGCTGTAATTTCGTTGAGCATCATCCAACGTCCTGCTGGCATAGTAAATAGCATGGAGCTTCTTGTCTTTCCTCTAACCCAACACAACTCCAACATCAAAATCACTCGCATCGCATATAACCTCAAAAGGTAAACTCCAATCAGGTGGTTGGACAATAGGAGCACTCAACAATGCCTTCTTAATCTCCTCGAAGGCCGCAAGACAATCAGATGTGAAGTCAAATTTGACTTCCTTACATAACAGGGCTGTGAGTGGGCGTGCGAGCTTAGAGAAATCTTTGATGAACCTCTTGTAAAACCCAGCATGACCAAGGAAGCTTCGAATCTCAGATACAGATCGTGGAGGTTGCAGGCTTGTCATGACCTGAATCTTAGCCTTGTCAACTTCGATCCCTGCCTTAGAAACTTTGTGCCCAAGAACGATGCCATCTTGTACCATGAAGTGGCACTTCTCCCAATTAAGAACCAAGTGCTTCTCCTCGCATCGTTGAAGTACCTTGCACAAGTTATCCAGACAATCCTTGAAGGACGATCCATACACTGAAAAGTCATCCATGAAAACCTCCATAAACTCCTCATTCATGTCTGTGAAAATCGACATCATGCATCGCTGAAAGGTCGCTGGAGCATTACATAATCCAAATGGCATTCTCCTGTAGGCGAATGTGCCATAGGGACATGTAAAGGTCGTCTTTCCTTGGTCCTCTGGATGTATAAGAATCTGGAAAAAGCATGAGTACCCATCGAGAAAACAGTAGTATGGGTGACTTGCTAACCTCTCTCCAGCATCTGGTCAATGAATGGCAATGGGAAGTGATCCTTCCTTGTAGCTGCATTCAGCTTCCTGTAGTCAATACACATCATGTGACCAGTGATCGTCCTCGTAGGGATCAACTCATCCTTCTCGTTCTTCACCACAGTTATACCTCCTTTCTTAGGCACAACGTGAACCGGACTAACCCAAGAACTATCTGAGATGGCATAGATAATCCATGCTTCCAAAAGTTTCATCACTTCCTTCCTGACCACTTCCTTCGGGTTAGGATTCAGCCTCCTCTGGCACTCAATCGAAGACTTAGACTCATCCTCCAGGTGAATCTGATGCATGCACAAGTCTGGTGCTATACCTGAAATGTCATCAAGAGAATAGCTAAGAGCTTTGCGATACTTGCGCAGCTTGCTCAGCAGTAAGGCATTCTCTGTGTTGTTCAAAGAAGCATTAACAATCACTGGGTATGTAGAATCAGGGCCAAGAAAACTATACCTCAGATTTGGTGGGAGTGGCTTTAGTTCAACCTTAGAAGCTTTCTCTGTACTCCAATCCCCAAGCCCAGGAGCTTGCTTAGAACTCTCGGCCAACTCTCTTTCTGGCCGCAGGGTATCGATCGATACTAGGGGAATATCGATCGATACTGACGATGCTGAATCGAGCATCTTCGAATATCCAGCAGTATCATCGCACAAATGGACCTCTGAAGTGGCTGAACAGACCAATGCTCTCTAGTGGATCCTCATGGTGCATCTTCAGGAAGTGCTTCTCTGCTATGTCACTGAAGGTGTCCACATAGAACGTCAGCCCATCGATGGTTGGTCTCTTTATCATCTTTTCCATTTTAAAGGACATCACCAAATCACTGATGTTGAGAGCTATCTGTCCATTCTTGCAATCGATCAAGGCTCCAGCAGTTGCAAGGAGTGGCCTGCCCATGATAAGAGGATCCTTAGGCTCAGCATCGTACTTCAGTATGATGAAATCTGTTGGGATAAAGCAATTCCCAATCTTGATTGGGACATCTTCGAGTAGTCCCTCTGGAAGTCGCACCGAGCGATCAGCAAGTACCAGCGAAATCCATGTAGATTGGAAATCTGTCATCCCCATTCGCTTGGCAACTGAGTGTGGCATAAGGTTCACACTCGACCCAATATCGCAGAGAGCACGCTCAAACCTCTCTGTGAAGATAGTGCAATCCAAAACAAAACTCTCTGGGTCTGGTAGCTTCTTGGGAATTTTGTTGAGTAGAATCGCACTGCACTCAGCTGTAATCATCATGACACCTTCCTCAAGGTTCACATTGCTAGAAACCATCTTCTTCACATACCTCCTGAAAGCTGGAGAAGTCTTAATAGCATCAACAAAAGGAAGCTCCACAACCAACTTATCCAGCATAGCCTTGCATCTGGCATCCTCCCATTCCTTCTTTGTCATCTTAGGAGGCATAGGATAAGGCATCTTGGGTTTATACACCCTCTCCTGGACAATCTCGGGCTCCTTCATGACCTGTGTATGAGCATCGATCGATACTGGAGGGGTATCGATCGACACACGAGATTTTGGATCCTCTCGTCTAAGTGTCGCGACGGGTATCGATCGACACTGGCTGGTATCGATCGATACCTGGGGGTTTTCAGAATCCCAATCATCTTTGCAATTGGGTTGTTCTTCACTCCTGTAATCACCTCTTTTCCACTCCTCAAGGTGATGGCATTGATGTGTGCCCTTGGATTCTCAGTTTTTCTTGGAAGAAAACCTTCCTGCCTTTTCACAGCTGCTGCTGTCTGAGCGACCTGAGTTTCCAGCTTCCTCTGGCTAAGATTGATGGCTTCAATTTTCTCATTTATCTCAATGTACAGAGAGTCAAACTTCCCATTGAAGTCGCCTTGCAACTTCTCTTGTCCCCGAAGAAGCTGTTCCATCATGGATTCCATCTTATTCTCTGTGGACTTTGGAGAGATTGGTTGGTACGAAGAGTTCCCATAGTTTCGAGTGAAATTGCTGCTTTGGAGTGGTTTCTGAGCAAATTGTTTTGCTCCAAAGCTAGATTGGTTTCCCTCAAACATGTACCCACCTTGCTGAGTATTGTTGTTGAAGTTTCGGTTATTATTGTACCCAGATCGCTGACCCTGAAAACCAGAACCACCAACATAGTTAACATCCTCCACTTCATCCTCATCAATATTTTCGACTCCATCATCAAAGTGTACAGTCTTCTTCGACTTCCCAATCAGGAAATCCAACTTGGCTTGAACCTCAGCGATCTGCGATCCATCAACTCCTCCAGCTTGCTTCTTCCGCTCGAAATCAGCATTCTTGGTGCTATTAATAGACGCCAAGTTCCCAATCAACACAACCGCATCATCTGGATACCTGGTGTTGAAGTTCTCATTACTCGCAGCATCCATACCCATATGGTACCTCCAATCAACCCCTCTGTAGAAAATGCCCAGCAGCTGAACTTGAGTGAACCCATGGTGCGGACAATCTCTCTGATAAGACTTGAAACGAATCCAAGCAGCTTTGAATGCCTCTGTCGGAGCCTGAGCAAATTGAGAGATCTTGTTCCTGAGCTCCTCGGATCTCGCATCTTCAAAGAAATTATTCAGGAATGCATTCTTCGTCTCATCCCATGTAGTTAGCGAATCAGGAGCCAACTGCTTCAGCCAATAGGCAGCATCCCCACCAAGAGAGTATGGGAAAAGTTTGCAGAAAAGGAACTCATTGGGCACTCCATTGTACTTCATACTAGTGACCAAATCCTCGAACCTTTCGATATGATCCATGGGGTGTTCATGAGGTACGCCATGGAAAGGGTTATGACTTACAAGAGCGTAATACGCAGGTTTCAGCTCAAAGTCATTCTTCTGAAAAGTTGGAATGCGAATCGCAGCTCGATTGGCATAGAACAGATCAGGTCTGTTGTGCTCACCAAGTGTTCTACCTCGATCAACCCCAACATTCCCAACGTTGGCTTGCGCAGCTGGTGCGACAATCTGACCAGCAACAGCAGGGAGGACAATGACGTTTCCAGCTTCATCAAGTCGCTGCCCTCTCTCATTGCACACTTGACCCTCTTGGTCTCTCAAGACTCCAGCTTCATCAGCTCTTAATACCACTGGGTTGTTCATCCCTGATGTTTGCTTTGTCTTTTTGTTTGTGTGTTCTAAACGTGCTAGCTTCTCTAACGATAGATTGACTAGCAGAGTGCTCTTGTTTCTTCTGGTTTCACGATTAGGCATGCACCTAAAAACAAGAGTCAAGCACGTAAGTAACAAAAATCATGATGAGTATCGACCGATACCAAGTGGTGTCGATCGATATCAACAAAAAGAAAACGACGAGTATCGACCGATACTAGATAGTATCGATCGATACCGACGAACATAGTCGAAACTCGACAGCTAAATTCTAAAGGCGGAATTGAGTCCCCGGCAACGGCGCCAAATTTGATATGCTCAAATTAATACCCTAAAAGTACTAAAGCAGTAGTTGTAGTAAGTGTAGGGATCGAACACAAAGACTCACAGAAATCACACAATAGATTGTATAGTATCGAATAAAGCTAAGCAAATCAGATGAAACAAAAGGCAATGAACAGTAAAAGATGTTGTAAATTCGATGGAAGAAATATAGATTCAGGGTATTTCTCAGGTAATCAATGAATGCAGATAAACTAATTAACAGGATTCAGATTTAGCACGGTTCTTGAACTCAAATCACTAAAGTATAATTAACCAACTGTCGTTGTGGGAACTATCTAAATCTAAATTTCAGAATCCCAAATCTCTTTGCAAATTCCTAAGAATAAACCAGCTTTAATTTCATGTTTGATATGTTCACAAATCAATTAAACCAAATCTCTTTGCGAATAATCAATTTGCTCACCTTAAGTTCTATCAGATTACTTAATTGCACTGTCGTGCCTAATCGATTAAACTAAGATCTAAGTTCTAGGTGATCAATCTAGAATTAGCTTTGAGAACAACCTAAGGCGAAGAACTAATTTAGATTATGAACCCTAACAATAAATCAACCTAGCATTCAAAGAAATCCCTGTGAGAAAACCCCAAACCTAAAGTGGATCAACTCAGACATGGAGATTGAAGCAATAAACATGTTTAAATAAATCATCAAATAAAATAGAAAGAGTAATAAGAGGGTTCGAAATCTTATCTCGGACGAACAGAGTTTCAGACTTGTCTCCCTTCAAAAGCTCTCTCACAAATCCAGAATAAAATAAAGCGTAGCCAACAAACTGGCTGTAAAATCCTATTAAATAACATAAATCACGTTTTGGGCCTTCTTGTAAATATTAAAGTCTGCTGGACCAAGTTGTAATTCTTCAACTCTTCATAAGTATCGGCCCGTGTCTTGCTGTGGAGAGGTATCGATCGATACTAGGCAGTATCGATCGACACTGATCGTGAAATCGGGTATTCAGCAACACGAACTTCTGCTTTGCTCCAGAAAGCTCCAGTATCTCCAATTATGCTCCAAACGTGCTAAAACCTGTAAAAGACTCTAAAAGATTCCAAAATACTAGAAAGACTCTATAAACGGACTTATATCATGGCTTAAAAGGGGTAAAAACCATGATATATCATCTACCTCAATCCCCTTCTCGGAGATCTTATGCCCTAGCACGATGCCCTCACGTACCATGAAATGGTACTTTTCCCAATTGAGCACCAAGTTTTCTTCTTCACACCGAGAGAGTACCTTGCAAAGATTAGAAAGACAAACACCAAACGAAGAGCCATATACGGAAAAATCGTCCATAAATACCTCAACCATTTCTTAGATCAAATCCAAAAATATAGACATCATACATCGTTGAAAGGTTGCCGGTGCATTACATAACCCGAACGGCATTCTTCGATATGCGTAGGTACCATAAGGGTATGTGAAAGTCGTTTTCTCTTGGTCGTTCGGGTGTATGGGAATTTGAAAGAAACCCGAATAACCGTCTAGAAAATAATAAAAGGGATGATTAGCTAAACGTTCAAGCATTTGATCTATGAAAGGTAATGGAAAGTGATCCTTACGAGTAGCTGAATTGAGCTACCTATAGTCAATGCACATCATATGACCGGTTATGGTCCTAGTAGGTATCATTCCATCCCTTTCATTTTTAACAACCGATATCCCCCCTTTCTTAGGCCCGCAATGAACCGGTGAGACCCAAGTACTATCCGATATTGGGTAGATAATACCCGCATCTAGAAGCTATAGAATCTCTTTATTTACAACTTCCTTCAAATTCGGATTCAACCTACTTTGATGTTCAATAGAAATCTGTGATTCGTCTTTTAGATGGATTCTATGTGTGCATAAAGTAGAGGAAATACCCTTGATGTCATCTAAAGAATAACCAATGGCCTTCCTATACTTCCTAAGTTCAACTAAGAGGGAGGATAGTTCATTCTCGTTCAAACTATCATTTACGATAACCGGGTATGACTCGTTGGGACCTAAGAACGCATACCTTAGCCCAACGAGAAGTTTCTTTAGGTCCACCTTAGGGGCTTTTAGCTCGCTCCAATCGTCATCCTCAAAACTAGACTTACCCTTGCTAGTTTCTTCCACGACCAACGCAAAGCTCTCTTGAACCGTACCCATACTTGACCCAACTTCAAACCTTGTCACTCGGTTACCCAACTCTACAAACGGCGTCACTGAAGGTGTCCACATAGAACGTCAGCCCATCGATGGTTGGTCTCTTCATCATCTTTTCCATTTTAAAGGACATCACCAAATCACTGATGTTGAGAGCTATCTGTCCATTCTTGCAATCGATCAAGGCTCCAGCAGTTGCAAGGAGTGGCCTGCCCATGATAAGAGGATCCTTAGGCTCAGCATCGTACTTCAGTACGATGAAATCTGTTGGGATAAAGCAATTCCCAATCTTGATTGGGACATCTTCGAGTAGTCCCTCTGGAAGTCGCACCGAGCGATCAGCAAGTACCAGCGAAATCCATGTAGATTGGAAATCTGTCATCCCCATTCGCTTGGCAACTGAGTGTGGCATAAGGTTCACACTCGACCCAATATCGCAGAGAGCACGCTCAAACCTCTCTGTGAAGATAGTGCAATCCAAAACAAAACTCTCTGGGTCTGGTAGCTTCTTGGGAATTTTGTTGAGTAGAATCGCACTGCACTCAGCTGTAATCATCATGACACCTTCCTCAAGGTTCACATTGCTAGAAACCATCTTCTTCACATACCTCCTGAAAGCTGGAGAAGTCTTAATAGCATCAACAAAAGGAAGCTCCACAACCAACTTATCCAGCATAGCCTTGCATCTGGCATCCTCCCATTCCTTCTTTGTCATCTTAGGAGGCATAGGATAAGGCATCTTGGGTTTATACACCCTCTCCTGGACAATCTCGGGCTCCTTCATGACCTGTGTATGAGCATCGATCGATACTGGAGGGGTATCGATCGACACACGAGATTTTGGATCCTCTCGTCTAAGTGTCGCGACGGGTATCGATCGACACTGGCTGGTATCGATCGATACCTGGGGGTTTTCAGAATCCCAATCATCTTTGCAATTGGGTTGTTCTTCACTCCTGTAATCACCTCTTTTCCACTCCTCAAGGTGATGGCATTGATGTGTGCCCTTGGATTCTCAGTTTTTCTTGGAAGAAAACCTTCCTGCCTTTTCACAGCTGCTGCTGTCTGAGCGACCTGAGTTTCCAGCTTCCTCTGGCTAAGATTGATGGCTTCAATTTTCTCATTTATCTCAATGTACAGAGAGTCAAACTTCCCATTGAAGTCGCCTTGCAACTTCTCTTGTCCCCGAAGAAGCTGTTCCATCATGGATTCCATCTTATTCTCTGTGGACTTTGGAGAGATTGGTTGGTACGAAGAGTTCCCATAGTTTCGAGTGAAATTGCTGCTTTGGAGTGGTTTCTGAGCAAATTGTTTTGCTCCAAAGCTAGATTGGTTTCCCTCAAACATGTACCCACCTTGCTGAGTATTGTTGTTGAAGTTTCGGTTATTATTGTACCCAGATCGCTGACCCTGAAAACCAGAACCACCAACATAGTTAACATCCTCCACTTCATCCTCATCAATATTTTCGACTCCATCATCAAAGTGTACAGTCTTCTTCGACTTCCCAATCAGGAAATCCAACTTGGCTTGAACCTCAGCGATCTGCGATCCATCAACTCCTCCAGCTTGCTTCTTCCGCTCGAAATCAGCATTCTTGGTGCTATTAATAGACGCCAAGTTCCCAATCAACACAACCGCATCATCTGGATACCTGGTGTTGAAGTTCTCATTACTCGCAGCATCCATACCCATATGGTACCTCCAATCAACCCCTCTGTAGAAAATGCCCAGCAGCTGAACTTGAGTGAACCCATGGTGCGGACAATCTCTCTGATAAGACTTGAAACGAATCCAAGCAGCTTTGAATGCCTCTGTCGGAGCCTGAGCAAATTGAGAGATCTTGTTCCTGAGCTCCTCGGATCTCGCATCTTCAAAGAAATTATTCAGGAATGCATTCTTCGTCTCATCCCATGTAGTTAGCGAATCAGGAGCCAACTGCTTCAGCCAATAGGCAGCATCCCCACCAAGAGAGTATGGGAAAAGTTTGCAGAAAAGGAACTCATTGGGCACTCCATTGTACTTCATACTAGTGACCAAATCCTCGAACCTTTCGATATGATCCATGGGGTGTTCATGAGGTACGCCATGGAAAGGGTTATGACTTACAAGAGCGTAATACGCAGGTTTCAGCTCAAAGTCATTCTTCTGAAAAGTTGGAATGCGAATCGCAGCTCGATTGGCATAGAACAGATCAGGTCTGTTGTGCTCACCAAGTGTTCTACCTCGATCAACCCCAACATTCCCAACGTTGGCTTGCGCAGCTGGTGCGACAATCTGACCAGCAACAGCAGGGAGGACAATGACGTTTCCAGCTTCATCAAGTCGCTGCCCTCTCTCATTGCACACTTGACCCTCTTGGTCTCTCAAGACTCCAGCTTCATCAGCTCTTAATACCACTGGGTTGTTCATCCCTGATGTTTGCTTTGTCTTTTTGTTTGTGTGTTCTAAACGTGCTAGCTTCTCTAACGATAGATTGACTAGCAGAGTGCTCTTGTTTCTTCTGGTTTCACGATTAGGCATGCACCTAAAAACAAGAGTCAAGCACGTAAGTAACAAAAATCATGATGAGTATCGACCGATACCAAGTGGTGTCGATCGATATCAACAAAAAGAAAACGACGAGTATCGACCGATACTAGATAGTATCGATCGATACCGACGAACATAGTCGAAACTCGACAGCTAAATTCTAAAGGCGGAATTGAGTCCCCGGCAACGGCGCCAAATTTGATATGCTCAAATTAATACCCTAAAAGTACTAAAGCAGTAGTTGTAGTAAGTGTAGGGATCGAACACAAAGACTCACAGAAATCACACAATAGATTGTATAGTATCGAATAAAGCTAAGCAAATCAGATGAAACAAAAGGCAATGAACAGTAAAAGATGTTGTAAATTCGATGGAAGAAATATAGATTCAGGGTATTTCTCAGGTAATCAATGAATGCAGATAAACTAATTAACAGGATTCAGATTTAGCACGGTTCTTGAACTCAAATCACTAAAGTATAATTAACCAACTGTCGTTGTGGGAACTATCTAAATCTAAATTTCAGAATCCCAAATCTCTTTGCAAATTCCTAAGAATAAACCAGCTTTAATTTCATGTTTGATATGTTCACAAATCAATTAAACCAAATCTCTTTGCGAATAATCAATTTGCTCACCTTAAGTTCTATCAGATTACTTAATTGCACTGTCGTGCCTAATCGATTAAACTAAGATCTAAGTTCTAGGTGATCAATCTAGAATTAGCTTTGAGAACAACCTAAGGCGAAGAACTAATTTAGATTATGAACCCTAACAATAAATCAACCTAGCATTCAAAGAAATCCCTGTGAGAAAACCCCAAACCTAAAGTGGATCAACTCAGACATGGAGATTGAAGCAATAAACATGTTTAAATAAATCATCAAATAAAATAGAAAGAGTAATAAGAGGGTTCGAAATCTTATCTCGGACGAACAGAGTTTCAGACTTGTCTCCCTTCAAAAGCTCTCTCACAAATCCAGAATAAAATAAAGCGTAGCCAACAAACTGGCTGTAAAATCCTATTAAATAACATAAATCACGTTTTGGGCCTTCTTGTAAATATTAAAGTCTGCTGGACCAAGTTGTAATTCTTCAACTCTTCATAAGTATCGGCCCGTGTCTTGCTGTGGAGAGGTATCGATCGATACTAGGCAGTATCGATCGACACTGATCGTGAAATCGGGTATTCAGCAACACGAACTTCTGCTTTGCTCCAGAAAGCTCCAGTATCTCCAATTATGCTCCAAACGTGCTAAAACCTGTAAAAGACTCTAAAAGATTCCAAAATACTAGAAAGACTCTATAAACGGACTTATATCATGGCTTAAAAGGGGTAAAAACCATGATATATCATCTACCTCAATCCCCTTCTCGGAGATCTTATGCCCTAGCACGATGCCCTCACGTACCATGAAATGGTACTTTTCCCAATTGAGCACCAAGTTTTCTTCTTCACACCGAGAGAGTACCTTGCAAAGATTAGAAAGACAAACACCAAACGAAGAGCCATATACGGAAAAATCGTCCATAAATACCTCAACCATTTCTTAGATCAAATCCAAAAATATAGACATCATACATCGTTGAAAGGTTGCCGGTGCATTACATAACCCGAACGGCATTCTTCGATATGCGTAGGTACCATAAGGGTATGTGAAAGTCGTTTTCTCTTGGTCGTTCGGGTGTATGGGAATTTGAAAGAAACCCGAATAACCGTCTAGAAAATAATAAAAGGGATGATTAGCTAAACGTTCAAGCATTTGATCTATGAAAGGTAATGGAAAGTGATCCTTACGAGTAGCTGAATTGAGCTACCTATAGTCAATGCACATCATATGACCGGTTATGGTCCTAGTAGGTATCATTCCATCCCTTTCATTTTTAACAACCGATATCCCCCCTTTCTTAGGCCCGCAATGAACCGGTGAGACCCAAGTACTATCCGATATTGGGTAGATAATACCCGCATCTAGAAGCTATAGAATCTCTTTATTTACAACTTCCTTCAAATTCGGATTCAACCTACTTTGATGTTCAATAGAAATCTGTGATTCGTCTTTTAGATGGATTCTATGTGTGCATAAAGTAGAGGAAATACCCTTGATGTCATCTAAAGAATAACCAATGGCCTTCCTATACTTCCTAAGTTCAACTAAGAGGGAGGATAGTTCATTCTCGTTCAAACTATCATTTACGATAACCGGGTATGACTCGTTGGGACCTAAGAACGCATACCTTAGCCCAACGAGAAGTTTCTTTAGGTCCACCTTAGGGGCTTTTAGCTCGCTCCAATCGTCATCCTCAAAACTAGACTTACCCTTGCTAGTTTCTTCCACGACCAACGCAAAGCTCTCTTGAACCGTACCCATACTTGACCCAACTTCAAACCTTGTCACTCGGTTACCCAACTCTACAAATGGCGTCTCTCTTTCAACCGACTTGTGCGAGTCCATGAGTAGCTCATATCCTTGGCTTTATTCATCCAAGATTCCATGCACACCGTGCTCTTGTGTCAAGACCACTTGCAAACTGTCTTCAATACTCAACTCTTCAAGCAACTCATTTGCGTTGCCCATTTATGGTGGGCTTCTTCATCACGTTGTTGATGTTGAACTCGAGGACTTCATCTTTTCCCAAGTGCAAGTAAATCTTGCCCTTTCTCACGTCAATAATGGCTCTAGCGGTCGCCAAAAACGGTCTTCCAAAGATAATTGGATCATTTGGCTCCTCATCCATTTCGAGAACAACAAAGTCCGTGGGGACGATGAAGTCTCTAACCATTATAGGGAGATCTTCAAGCAAACCAATGGGTACACTCACACTTCTATCCGCTAATATCAACGAGATGCTGCAAGCTTTGTACCTCGTGAAACCCAATTGCTTTGCAACCGAGAACGGCATAACGCTAACGCTTGCTCCAAGGTCACAAAGACAATTTTCAAAGGCCAAGGGTCCAAGGGCACACGGAAGGGTGAATGAACTGGGATCTCCAAGTTTTGTTGATACCACTTTCCTTTGGATGATGGCACTACACTCTTGGGTTAAGATTACCATGGATTCCATTTCCTTGGCTCTTTCCTTCACGACATCCTTGAGGAACTTTTCATATGGGGGTACAAGTAAAAAGGCATCAACCAATGGCATTGTAAGTTCGACCTTCTCCATTTGCTTGTCGAAGATCGCCTTGTACTTGTCCATGAGTTGTTTCTTGAAACGCCCCGGGATAGGTAACTGATATCCTCTCATTTTAGCCTTCATAGCATACATTTCACTTTGCATTTTGAGTCACATTCGAGCATATCTAGGTCTTTCATGCATGTTTTGGTCTTGTTTAGGAAATTGGATGTTTTGCATTAGGTCTTAGAGTGTCTTGCATGTTATGGAGTATATTCTGGGTACTTTGGAGTGGTCCGGAGATGTTTGGGAAGTCCCGAGGCTCAAGCACCATCGTCTACGGATGCGGGAAAGGACTTAGCACGGAATTGGAGTATCTCGGCTGCACGACCTACCAGCATCCAGGCGGTCTAATCCAGGCGGTCCAGGAACAGGGATCCTAACCGCCCCACTTGTGAGTTATCGACCGACCTGAAGTTGCGCGGACCAAGCCAGAATTCGCTCCCGGGGGGAACCTAACCTTCCGAGATCCACACGGTCCGAATCTAGGCAGTCTAGGAACAAGGATCCTAACTGCCCCGAAGAAGAAATCTCGACCGGCCATATGCTAGGCGGTCCAAGCCATAATTCATACCCGGGGGAAACCCAACTAATACAAGGATTTTGCCGTGTATCAATTACTCAAATGACTAAGTAGCATATGAGGTATCGAATCCATGGGAATAAGTTTCGATCACTAAGAATGCATACAACTTTGTAAGTTAAGCTAATAAAGGTGGTTTTGGTTTCTAACAACCTAAATGATTCAAGTTAAAGGCAAGAACACATGTAAACAAAGCAAAAACGAGTTTAACAAATTGATAAAGGCAAGCCCTTGGATGAGGTTATTGATTTCGGATCCTTCCATGATCTATCTAGATGTCATTTCACACAATCAAGCAATTCCCTTAGCCTAGAACACTTAAACAAGATTAAGCCACTCTCATTGTCTTAATCACTTTGTTAATCACCAAATCAAGAACAAACCATCGTTTGTGATAGGATGATTAACAAGCAAAAAACATAGGTTCCTATGGCCCTAATACTCCTTAGACAATTACTCTCATAGGCTAAGAAAGCAAAATCCCTTATTTGGTTCTTAAGGAAATTTCATCGAACACCTTGTGTGCATGAATTTCCTAGGATCTAGATTAACTATATCTAGCATAATCTAGCATTATGAACACCAAATAATAGAGGGAAGAAGTAAACTAAGTCCTAAACATCAAGATCTACCACGAAATTCACCTAATCTACCTCATCCATGAGCTTAAAAATATCTACTCACTAATCATGAAGAACACACCAAATCTTGTGAAAGAGGTGATGTTAATCATTATTAGGGAATAGAAATGTGAAAGATTATATAGAGATGAAAATATATAACCTTAAACTTGCATAAATCAAAAGAATCCAAGGAAAAAATCCCTAGAACCCTAAAAAAACAAGGTCTTGGTCTAGAGAGAAAAAGAGTAAAAAAATGAGAGAGATCCAAAAATGAGATCTTTAACATAAAAAAAGGTGTTTTTCTTAGTGGGTCGGACCGGGTCAACCCGGAACAAACCGGGTATTGACCCGGCCGAAATTTGGATTTTTGGTCGAAAGTTTTCGGCCAGGCGCATACGCCTTCAGTGAATAGGCCATAACTCCTGAACCTCACATCCAAATGACCTGAAATCACCTCCAGAAGACTGCTAACTCCTTTCTCTACATCTACTATGAAGCACACAGAAGCTGAATCTGAGTGGAAACCCTCCGTCTGGGTTGATATTTCAGACGTCGTATTTGGAGCAGAACTCGTTTGGATGCCAGACAGACGTGTTCTTCATATATTTCCCATATCTCTTTAACGGCTGATCTGAATGACATGAAACAACCACTAAACGAAAGTCCGCTCGATTGGCTATGACTTTCATCAAGACCTAAGATTAAACTGGGCACGGGAAGGTCTTCATTTGGCCTGATCTTTTAGATTGGACTTCTAGGACCGTGTGGCTTCTGGCCGGTCGAGATAATGTCTTCAGGCCGGTTGAGATTCCTGTGCTGGGACTGCACGATTTGGATCGCGTGGCTTCGGGATGGTCGGGGATTCGTCTTTGGGCCGGTTGAGATTCATGTGCTAGGACCGGATGGATCAGACCGGCTGGTAGGTGCAAGGTGCGTTTTCTCGGCCAGGCGGAAAAATCTTCAGTAACACTGCGACAACTCTCGAACCGTAAGTCCGAATGGCCTGATTCAAACTTTCTTGGACAGCTAACTCACTCATCTATAACTTTTATGAAGGTCATCTAAGCTGATTCAGATCGTAGGGCATCCGTCCAGCCACGTCTTTCCGGTGTATCGGATGGACCTTGCACTCTACTTTGGTCAAACTCTCCAAATATGCCCAAAATACCTCCAATCACCTAGAAAGTACTCCAAAACATGCAATAACTCACTGGACCTAATGCAAATATCCTAATCTCTAAATGAGACCTAAATGCAAGACAAAACCACGATTATGCATGCAAATGACACAAAACTCTAACTGAGATGTAAAATATGAACATATCAATTCCCCCAAACTTAAACTTTTGCTTGTCCTCAAGCAAACAAGAAAAATACATAAGGGAGAAGATTAAAAATAGGAGCTCAAATCCAAAAGTGCCATAAAAAAAATCTAAGCCCAATGTCCAAGTTGCAAACTTTATGATGCGATCAAACAAACTTACTCAAAAGTGACTAGCCATACTTTTCCTTGCATTACTTACATTCAAGCCTCAACCTACACACACTTTCATATCCTCCAACCCCTTGACATTGATTAAGTGTAATATGCGTGAATCATGTTTATGCAAAATCAAATGGATTCGTTTGGCTAGGGACGAAGTTATGAGATAAATATGACCTCATTATCATGTGCGGTTAATCAAATGTAGGGATCTCTCAAGAAAAGAGCAAACTTTAGCAAAATGCTAAAGGTAAAAGGCAACCTAAGCATACAAAGGTGAATTCTCGTCTACTGAATACCTAAGATGTCTCTAACCCTAGCATCTCTAACCCATTGCTCCCAAGCCTAAGCTACCCTTTTTCTCAAGGCGTTTTTCCTTCATCACCCACATATTGAACAAGGAAAAGTGAAGTAAGCCTCTGTGTCGAGGACACAGTCGTCAACACAGGATCTTCAGGAGCTTGAGCAAGTCTCTGTGTCGAGGACACAGTCGTCAACACAGGATCTTCAGAAACTTGAGCAAGTCTCTGTGTCGAGGACACGGTCGTCAACACAGAACCTTCAGTACAAAAGCTCATGAGAATTAAATACTCATCTCTCTTCCAACGGCTCCTTTAGTTCTCTAACGTCTCTTTTTCAAAGAAAAGTTCTTTTAGGGTTTTGTAAGCTCTCTTTTGATTCTCTATAAAGAGAGATGTAATATGTATCAATAATACAATCTTTGGAGACTTATTCTCTCTACTCTTCTCTATTCTCTCTAACCTCTTATTCTCTTAAGCAATCCCTTCTCTATTCTCTTAATTCCGCAAGCTATACTCTTGAATTCTAACATGGTATCAGAGCAATGATCTTGATTCTACTATTCTCTCTTTGATTCTCCCTTTATACTCTTTCAAAATTCTCCAAAATTCTCAATTTCTCTCTAGATCTTAAGATCGCCCACCAAGTGTTTGACAAAATTCCTAAACGAATTTTTTCATCTTCTTCAATCTCAAAGCTATGAGTTCTTGTGTTCTTACCACTGAGAGCTCAAAACCTTTGGTTGTTCCTACCATTCTCAAAGGAAACAACTATCTTTTGTGGTCTAGAACCACTAAAACCGCTATAAGCGGTAGAAGACTTTGGAAGCATGTCGAATCAAGCGAATGCCCAAAGAAGACCCTCAAGAAGAAGGGCAAAGACAAGGAGTCCTTGTCTAGTGAAGAGCTAGAAGAAGCTCTACAAGAAGAGTTAGAGAAGTGGGAGGAAGATCAACAAGCCGTGCTTAGTCTCCTTCAATCTTCTCTAGACAAGTCTATCTTGGAAGCATACTCCTATTGTGAGAACCCAAAGGATCTATGGGAGACTCTCAAGGGTGTGTATGGAAATACATCAAATCTAAGCCGAATCTTTGAGATTAAGAAGTCTATCAATGACCTTCATCAAGATGGCAAGGAGTTCACCGACCACCTTGGGAAGTTCCAAACTCTGTGGTCCGAGCTAGAGATGCTTAGACCATTAACCCCGGATGTGAAGATCCTCAATGAGAGGCGTGAGCAAGACAAAGTCTTTGGCCTTCTCCTCACCTTGGATCCGATCTATAATGATCTCATCAAGCATATCCTTAGAGATGACAAGTTGCCAAACCTTGAAGAGGTGTGTGCACGATTCCAGAAGGAGCAAGGAAACATTGGTCTCTTTGGAGGCAAAACCGAGCTTGTGACAGCCAACAAAGGAGTCTACAAGCATGATAGACATGACAAGAGGAGTTCAAAGTCTTGTGAGCATTGCAAGCTCCCCGGCCACTCTATGGATAAGTGTTGGACTCTTCATCCTCACTTAAAGCCCGAAGGATACAAGAGACCACCAAGAGCAAATATTTCTCAAGGTGGTGAAGTTAAACAAGCAAGTACATCCACACCTCAAGGAGAAGCAGCCATGGCAGCCTCCGTGGACTATGTGCGGAAGAGTGACTTTGAAGCTTTCATCAAAGCATTCCAAACCCACAACTCCGGTATCACTCTCTATTCTCATAAACCCAGTAGTAAACTTGTTGTAGATTCGGGTGCTTCTCATCATATGATTAGTAATCCTAAGCTTTTAGACAAGATTGAACTAGCTATGGGTAGGGTAGAGATTGCTAATGGTGATGGAATCCCTATAGAAGGAAAAGGAAATTTAGAACTATTTAACAAGAAAAGTGAAGCGTTGTATGTTCCTAGGTTTAAATCCAACTTAATATCGGTTAAGAGAGCTACTAAAGACCTTAATTGCTATGCTATCTTTGGTCCTAATGATGTTCATTTTCAGGATATTGAAAGTGGAAAGTTACTTGGGAAAGGTGGATCCAAAGATGAACTTTATATTCTCGAAGAGCCACCACAAAATTCAGATGCTTTATCTTTTAATTCTTGTTATGTAGCTAATGTTGATGCAATTTGGCATGCTAGACTAGGCCATCCTCATGGAAGAGCACTTGAATTAATGTTGCCTAATATATCGTTTGATCACACTAGTTGTGAGGCATGTATTCTTGGCAAACATTGCAAAGTTGTGTTTCCTAAATCCTCTACTATCTATGAGCATTGTTTTGATTTGGTGCATTCGGATGTGTGGACCTCCCCTTGCATATCTAGGGATAAAAACAAGTACTTTGTGACCTTTATAGATGAGAAATCAAAGTATACTTGGATCACATTACTACCATCTAAGGATAGAGTGTTTGAGGCATTCATCAATTTTCAAACCTATGTGACTAACCAATACAATGCCAAGATAAAAGTGTTTAGGTCCGACAATGGAGGAGAATACACAAGCGCTAGATTCAAAGAGCACCTAGCTAAGCATGGCATTCTACACCAAACAAGTTGCCCTCACACACCACAACAAAATGGAGTGGCAGAGAGGAAGAATAGGCACCTTATGGAAGTGGCTAGATCAATGATGTTCCACACAAATGTGCCAAAGAGTTATTGGGGAGATGCGGTTCTAGCTTCATGCTACCTTATCAACCGAACTCCGACAAAAGTCCTAAAGGACATATCACCATTTGAGGTACTTAACAACTCTAAGCCATCTATTGAACACTTACGCGTCTTTGGTTGTGTGTGCTTTGTTTATGTACCAGGTGAACAAAGAAACAAGTTAGAGGCCAAGAGCACCAAATGCATCTTCCTTGGATATTCAACCACTCAAAAGGGTTATAAGTGCTTCGATCCGATCAACAATCGACTTCTTGTGTCTAGAGATGTCAAGTTCATTGAAGGACAAGGATATTATGATAAGAAGGATTGGGAAGGTCTAAAGGATCTCTCGAGGTCACCGTCGGACCTAGCTACAAGTTTGAGGTTCTTACTTGATCATTTGGGAAATGATGAACCACCAAGGCAACGAAATGCAAATGGGGATGTATCTAACAGTAACTCAAATGAAGAAGAATCAATCCCAACTATACCACAAGATCAAGAGGGAGAGTCGTCCCAAGATCAAGCTCAAGAGCAAGGAGAGTTGGGTATGGAAGAAGATGTGCCTACACCACAAGAAGAAGTGGAAGAGGTGGTCGAAGAAGTGGCTCAACCACTTAGAAGAAGCACTAGTCCCACGTTTCCCTCCAAATGGGTGGATAATCGGATATATTACAACAATGAAGCTGTGGCTCACCCAATTCAAGCTACTTGTTCTATTGCCCTTTTGCCAACCGACCATCAAGCATTCCTTGGGAAGATTGAGCAAAATCGAGTTCCCAATACTTATGAAGAGGCTAAAGATGAGAAGGTTTGGGTTGATGCAATAGGAGATGAAAAAGGAGCTATGGAAAGGAATCACACTTGGGATGTTGCGGTTCTTCCAAAAGGAAAGAGAGCGGTTAGCTCTAAGTGGGTGTTCACCATCAAGTATAAGAGTAATGGTGACATAGAAAGGTACAAGGCAAGATTGGTAGCAAGAGGTTTCACACAAACATATGGTAAAGATTACACGGATACCTTTGCTCCGGTGGCTAAGTTACACACGGTGAGGGTAGTTTTATCTTTGGCTACTAACCTCTCTTGGAATCTATGGCAAATGGATGTCAAGAATGCATTCCTTCAAGGGGAACTTGAAGAAGAAGTTTACATGACTCCTCCACCCGGGCTTGGAGATCTTTGTAAACCCGGAGAAGTATTAAGGCTAAGGAAAGCCATTTATGGTTTGAAGCAATCACCAAGAGCATGGTACCACAAGCTTAGCTCTACACTCACTAATCACGGTTTTAGGAAATCCCATTCGGATCACACCTTGTTCACTCTCAAAAGTGATAAAGGCCTTGTTGTGGTTCTTGTGTATGTGGATGACCTTATTATAACCGGTGATGACAAAGAGGGTATCCAATTCACCAAGGCCTTCCTCAACACCACTTTTGATATCAAGGATCTTGGAGAGTTGAAGTACTTCCTTGGACTTGAAGTGTGTAAATCACCGGATGGCTTGTTCCTTTCTCAAAGGAAATACACACTTGATCTCTTGAGTGAAACTGGAAAACTTGGATCAAAACCGGCCAAGACTCCACTTGAAGATGGCTACAAGGTCAATAGAAAGGGGGAGAAATCGGATGAGAAGTTTAAGGATGTCCCTCAATATAGAAGACTTGTGGGAAAATTGATATATCTCACCCTTACGAGGCCAGATATATGTTTTGCAGTCAACCAAGTGAGTCAACATTTGCAAGAACCCACGGTTTATCATTGGTCTATGGTAGAAAGGATACTTAGATATCTCAAAGGAAGCCCTGGCCAAGGTATATGGATGGGAAGGAATGGTAACACCGAGATTGTTGGGTATTGTGATGCAGATTGGGCTGGTGATAGAATAGATCGAAAGTCTACAACCGGTTATTGTACCTTCATTGGAGGAAATTTGGTGACTTGGAAGACAAAGAAGCAAAATGTTGTATCTTGCTCAAGTGCGGAAGCGGAATACAGAGCTATGAAGAAGCTAACTTGTGAATTGACTTGGCTCAAAGCTCTTCTTAAAGACTTTGGTATTGAGCAAGAAGGACCAATCACCATGCATTGTGATAACCAAGCCGCGATCCACATTGCCACTAACTCAGTGTTCCATGAAAGAACCTAGCATATTGAGATCGATTGCCACAAGGTTCGTGAGAAGATTGAAGAAGGAGTTATCTTGCCATGTTACACAAAGAGTGAAGACCAATTGGCAGATATCTTCACAAAGGCCGCAAGCCTTAAGGTTTGCAACAACATCTATGGCAAACTAGGACTTGTGGACCTTACACACCCTTGATCTCATGTTCCCTAATCCATGGACTTCACACTCTTTTTCCCTTAGCATGGTTTTGTCCCAAGTGGTTTTCTATGTTAAGGTTTTTAATGAGGTGATGTTCTTGGGTTTCCAAGCTTAGCCTTTTTATTGTCTCTACGGCTAAGCTTGAGGGGGAGTATTGAACAAGGAAAAGTGAAGTAAGCCTCTGTGTCGAGGACACAGTCGTCAACACAGGATCTTCAGGAGCTTGAGCAAGTCTCTGTGTCGAGGACACAGTCGTCAACACAGGATCTTCAGAAACTTGAGCAAGTCTCTGTGTCGAGGACACGGTCGTCAACACAGAACCTTCAGTACAAAAGCTCATGAGAATTAAATACTCATCTCTCTTCCAACGGCTCCTTTAGTTCTCTAACGTCTTTTTTCAAAGAAAAGTTCTTTTAGGGTTTTGTAAGCTCTCTTTTGATTCTCTATAAAGAGAGATGTAATATGTATCAATAATACAATCTTTGGAGACTTATTCTCTCTACTCTTCTCTATTCTCTCTAACCTCTTATTCTCTTAAGCAATCCCTTCTCTATTCTCTTAATTCCGCAAGCTATACTCTTGAATTCTAACACCACATGTACTTCTTGTTCTTTCACTTCATCTTCTTCTTACTTGGGGAAGGCCTTCTTCTTCCTTGTTTTCATGGCTTGGTGCTCTCTTTGTTGAAATCTTAGCTCTTCTTTTTCTTCATTCTTGTTCATGCCCCTTATTCACATCTTTGATGCCTTAGCCAAACTTGGCTTCTTTTCTTTTTCTCTTTGCACACTTTGATATGATAATGGAACCACCCGAGAAGAACCATGTGCTTTGTTCAGCACCAACGAAGTCCGTGATCAATTCGAGTGGCCCAACGACCACTTGAACTACGTTCTCACCTCTAATAGAGCACTCCTCGAAGTTGAATCAATCCATTCCAAGTTCTGGTGAAGAAGTTATTCAACTTCCAAGACAGGTGAATTCCAGCCGACGCGAATCGGACATACAGGCGTTCAAAGAATTCTTCCAACCAAACCAGAAGGAATTAAATTACAAACCAAATTTTTCTGGAATCTTGATTCATCATAGCACCTGTGAAAATTGGATTCACTCCAAAACCAGTTCATACTTGGAAGCGACAGAATTTACAAGTCAATGGATCTCCTTCATGCCCTATTGCGCGACTGGGCCAAAGATCGTATTGCACAGGCAATGTCAGATACGATCTCGACACGAAACCAATTGGAGAATGTTAATGGATCTCTTATGTTTCCAACAAGCCCAAGAGCAGAAGAAATGAACATCGGATCACAAAGTTATTCACCATTTGCCTAAATTGGTCAACATGATGCTATGCTTGGAGAATGCTAGGCCCAGCTGGATTGGAAGCTTACAAACTTATGTGTGGCATCCAGGATACATTTCTAAGCCCAATAAGAAGTTCAAATTCGTGGCCCAAGAAGAATAAACAAGAGGAAGAACAAGAGTCTTTTATGTTGAATTTAACTTGTGTTTTAATGCTTGTCTTCCCAAGACTCTTTCTCTCTCCTTCATGTAAACCTTGTTGTTTGCTTATTTAATCTTTGTAAGATCTTTGATCATAATCAATCAACAATTATCAATAAAAATTCTCTCTTTCATTTTCGATTTCTTAGTGGATTTCTAAGGATCAAAAATCGATTTATCAAAGAGATTTCCATCTCTCTTTGTGGGTAGCCACTCTACCAATCGTCGTGTCGTGAACGTCAATAGCGAGCTGAGTGTTGGAAGGATTTTCGGGTGGATTCTAACGCCTTCGAACCTGCTCCACGTTCCAGGGTTACGATTCCACCGCCTTGAATCGAAGATTCAAGGATTATCCCATTCTTACCGCTCCTTTGAGAAGATCCTGTGGACAAGGGTGTATTAAGTGGTATTAGAGCAACTCAAGGACTCGGTAAATTCATTCCATCATCTTCGATCATCACTCCATATTTTCATCTTCTAATCTCGTTATCTTCTTACAAATAAAAAATAAAAAATATGAGTGGAATTAAGGTTCCAAGGTTCTATGGAGATGACGATCCAACTGCATATCAAGATTGGGAGAAGAAGATTGAGCTCGTTTTCGATCTCAACAATTTTTCTGATCGTAAAAAGATACGAGTTGCAACTTTTGGGTTCCATGACTATGCGAATACTTGGTGGGATCGATTGGAGGAAAAAAGATGGAGAAACGGAGCGTATCAAGTTGAAACATGGGCTGAGATGAAGGCTCTAATGAGGAGACGCTTTGTGCCCAGAAGTTATCTTCGAGAGCAACGATTGAGGGAACAACAACCTGGAGATTCCAGCTTACAAATTGAGGCGTTGCATAAGGCGTATTTTGTTGAGCAGCAACAACTCAAGAAGAAGATCCCTAAACCGATCAAGGAGATTGAGGAAAAATCTGAAAAAAAATTCGAGGGAAAGTCCGAGGAAAAATCTGAGGGAAAGTCCGAGGAAAAATCTGAGGAAAAGTCCGAGGGAAAGTCCGAGGGAAAATTCCAAGGGAAAGTTCCGAGGGAAGAAACCGAGGGAAAGTTCGAGGGAAACATTATCAAGGTTTTCCCGAAGGAACCAAACACCAAAGCGGTTGAGGGAAATTGATATGCTCAAATTAATACCCTAAGATACTAAAGCAGTAGTTGTAATATAGTTAGGGGTCGAACCACAAAGACTCAAAGAGACACACAATAGATTCTAGATGTTGAATTACGCTAAGTGATCAATGGTATTGAAAGCAGTGCAGAAATTAAAAGTGTAGTAAATCAATGGAGAGAATATAGGCCCAGGGTTTTTCTCACGAAATCAATGAATGCAGCTAAATTAACTAACATGATTCAGATTACGCACGGTTCTTGAACTCAAATCACTAAGGTATAATTAACCAACTCTCGTTGCGAAAACTATCTAAATCTAAATCCTAGGAATTCCAAATCTCTTTGCGAATCCTAAAGTCTAAATCAACTTTAAAATTCTGGTTTGATATGTTCACAAATCAATTAAACCAAATCTATTTGCGAATAATCAATTTGCTCACCTAAGATTCTATCAAGTAATTAATCATACTCTCGTGCCTAATCAATTATCCTAAGATCTAAGTTCCAGATTCGTCAACCTAGAATTAACTTTGAGAACAACCTAAGGCGAAGAACTAATTCAGATGGTGAATCCTAAACAGATAATCAACCTAGCATTCAAAGAAATCCTTTATGAGAAAACTCTAAACCTAAAGTGGATCTACTCAGACATGGAGAATGAAACAATCAACTTGTTTGAATAAATCATCAATAGAATCAAAAGAAGGGTTTAGAGATCTGATCTCGGACGAAGGGAGATTCAGACTTGTCTCTCTAAAACCAAAGTAATCAAAGTAATACAAAATAAAGCATAGCTATAAAAGTGGCTGTAAAATCCCTATAAATAACCTAAAACACGAGTTGGGGTCTTCTTGTAAATATCAAAGTCTTCTGAGCAAGTTCTGCAATTCTTCAGACTTCATTAAGTCGCGACTTTGAAATCTGCTTCGATGGGTATCGATCGATACCAGGGGGTATCGATCGATACTTGACGTGAATTCGGGTACTTAGTCAGCAGACTTCAGTTTCGCTCCAGAATGCTCCATAAAACTTCAATATCTCCAATAACACTCCAAATGTGCTAAAACCTGTAAAAGACTCTAAAAGACTCTATAACAGAATAAAGACTCGATAAAACAGACTTATATCATGGCCTAAAACGGGTAAAAACCATGATATATCAACTCCCCCAGACTTAGCCTTTGCTTGCCCTCAAGCAAAACAGAAAACTAAACCAGAGAAAGAGGTTTGAAAACATAGAGACTCACCTGTTCTTGAAGCGTTGCGATGACCAATTTCCCAAGCACCCAAATGTCACCTAACCAGCTTTTTGATCTAACCACTATGTACTTCTCCGTAGACATTCACAGCTTCCCAGACTACACTCATTATCTCACAGCATTGTTCAATTAAGCCATCCTCGCCAGTTTCATCGCTGTGATTAATACCACGAACCTTCTAGATTCTTTCCCATACAATATCATAACAAGGAACCATCCTTTTTCACACTTTTTGGTATTATTTCTCTCCCCCAGACTTATTTCTTATTTTGTTCTCTTTTTTTTTTTTTTTCATTTTCAGCTTTGCATATACACATCAAGGTATGAGACGCGAGTATTGATGGTGTTAACCACCGAATTCTCGGTTCTTCCCTCTCTATGTATCAAAGGATGTAGGTGAATAATGGCATCATAGGAAAATCCTAGCCTCGCTTCCAATCCTTTGTGTGATCATTCCCTCTTAAATAGAATAATGGGATCGCTGGAAATTTTCCTAACCCTCTACTCAGAAGAAAATCATTTCAATCTTTTATGCTCTTATTTATCAACTTATAACAGGGAGAGAAATACCATAATTCCAAACACATGGGTTCCTTTGTTAGATACGAATGAGGAATCAAGCTCTAAGAGTACTAACCACATCGATGAGGTGCAAAAATTTGGCTCACACTTTAAGGAACTTTGCTGGAAACGTGAGTGTCTTCTAGTTAACCGGTCAGCCTTTGGATTTTTCATTAGTCGATCTAGAGCTAATTCTGTAACAATGGTCACTTAGAAGCAGGGTCAAATCAACAGTTTCAAGAAAAAGATCACAGTCTCAAACAAAATTTTGCCTCAATAAAACGACTGACACTAAGAAAAACAAACACAATGTCAGCAGACACCTCCCCCAGACTTGAACAACACTTTTCCCAGTGTTATCTAGCCTAGAGTTGGTGAAAGAAAACAAATGAACTGAGTGGATTATGAAAATTAGGAACCGTACCTTTACAGGGTATCGATCGATACTAGGCAGTATCGATCGATACCAACTGTATGTCGACTCAATGATTAAAAATCAAGGGTGTCGAGTTGCTTAACAAGGCAAAGCATTCCATTGTGTTAGAAGTTAGCACTGTTAGGAACACTCAAAAACAGGTTAAAAGCAACATGGTGGGTCAAACATAAATCCAAAGAAGTTCAAATGCAAAAACAGACAGTGACATAAGTTCAACAGAAAAAGAAACAGAAAAGAAAAAGAAAAGAAAGAAAAATACAAATGTGAAGATCAGATAGAAGGGTTACTAATCCTCCGTCTCCTCAGAATCACTCTCAGCGTCAGCAGCAGCAGTATGTGAAGGTCCAGGCTGGGAGGACGGATAAGCATCCTTCGTGCAGTGGCAGCGAACAGCAGCACATATGCTCCTCAAGCTGGCTATCATGAATCGCTGGAAAGCAGCTGGCTCCATCGGGATCTCAGTGTCTTCAGGCCACAGTGGCTCAGGAACAGGTGGACATGCTGCAGCCTGTGTACGTCCTCTCTGACGTGAAGTAGATGGGATGTCAGCGGCAGGAGGACGAAACTGTCGTCGAGTCGCAGAAATCGGAGTCAGGAGCTCTGCAGGAGGCTCAAATCTAAGCAGAGCAGGATCCTCAGATACGTCCGTCAAATCCCTAGCAGGTAGCTGCACTAGGAAACTCCCATCGGATCTATTAAGGAACCACTTCCTTCCGGGCTTCAACCACTTGAGGTTCCTCATATGAGCCTCGTCCATGTAACGACGTGTAGTCACGATCCTGCAGCTCGTAGTGCTGATGCCAAGGTGCTAGAAGATAGGTGTCAGAAGACTACCAACTGACTCCTTTTTCGTGCTCGTCCCTGTGAATGGTTTGGTCTTCAGAGAGACCAAATGGTGCGCGAAAATAGCCCCAAGGTTAACATCTTCCAGCTCAGGCCACTCAAAATCTTGCTCAGGGATAATGTTCCTGACAGCCAGAAACAACAGCAGAAGCTCAGATACTCTCATCTTGTTAGGCTCCATCTTGCACAGAAGAGTATTGCTCAGGATCCTAACAAAGCAGCGCAAGACCGGATGTCGTATGTCCATCTGTGTGGAAGTCTTAGAATTGTAGGCACCATTCCCAAACCATGCCCAAAATCCAAGCATGTCAGGATGAGAAGCTGGAAGAGTAATCCTCCTGCGGTCCCGTCGAAAACCATAGAGGTCACAGAGATCAGGGAGGGAAATCTTGTGCCTTACTCCGCGTATCATGAAGGATAGGGTACCAGCCTGTGCGTCTCGCAGAACCTCGTCCGAATAGCTGACGCGCGCTGTCGCCATGAACTGACGAACCAAATCTGGGTAAAGGTCACGCTGCTGTGTAGCCGTGTGACCAAAACCAATCTGCCCAAGCAGACGAGCCGTATATGAGTCGAGACCCAGCTGATGTAAAGACACTCTATCGACAAACCGAGTAGGCTCGATGGTCACTCCCAACCACGCCTTGTAGAACAGCGTGTCGAAATCATCCCACTCGTCAGAAATGGGTCTAAAGGCGGTGTCTTCGCTCAAGGCATGCGCCTTCTCCTGTCCATCCCAAAACCTGTCGGAGGGGATTTTGGTGCCTTCCCGTCTAGGGCAAGGGCCGGTACTTGGGCCTGTAGAGGCACTAGGAATTCCAGCAGACTGAGGAGTGGGGTTCATGGGTGGAGGTGTTGGTCCAAGTGGTGAAGTAGGGGAGGAGCTGCGTAATGCATCACCTGGAAGCTCATCTTCCTCTGTCTCTCCATCAAAGGTAACACCGTAACTGTCGCGGCTCCGGACACTGCTCACGAAACCACGACGCCAAAATGTACCATCCCGGTACTTCACTCTGTCGTTCAGCTTGTACGTCACTGGTGCCTGGCGAGAGGTCGACGTACTGAAAGCGCGAAGAGAACGCTCGTCCACTATCAGACACCTAGTGGGTTGATCAACTGGCACGATTCTGTAGCGGGCGTCTCCAAGACTAGCCTTGATCACGGCCTCAAACCATTGCTTCGCGATTTTCACTTCAACTCTCTCGTTTACCTTGTATCGTCAAGCCTCATCTGAAGTCCGTGCTCTCTTTGGTGCAGACATCTGAAATCATTGACAAACACAAGACATGGCATAAATCACGCATTTCCCTTATTAATCCACAAGCAAAATCGCACAGACTGCAAGAAGGTATCGATCCATAC
This sequence comes from Eutrema yunnanense, assembly GCA_002933935.1. Lineage (NCBI taxonomy): Eukaryota > Viridiplantae > Streptophyta > Magnoliopsida > Brassicales > Brassicaceae > Eutrema > Eutrema yunnanense. The sequence continues at coordinate 56,503 of PKML01055279.1, read as the reverse complement.
CATCGGGTATCGATCGATACTCTGGAGCAGTTTCGGGTTCACATTCTCAAAATCCCAAATCGGCAATAATGAAAATTTATGCAATTCCAAGGCAAAGGTAGGTTCGAAACTTCCCTAGAACAACTAAGCAAACGACATGCATCGATAAAACAAGTTGTAAAGAGAGGAATCTCACAAACCTTAAACCCAAAAAAATCGGACAGAAAATGCTGAATTTAGAGATCTTTCCTTTGCTGGATTGTGAATGAAGTGTGAGAAATGGATAGAGGATGAAAATCCAATAAATCTAGGTGCTTAAATCACCAAAATCGGTGAAAAAACGTGAAAGTTGCTATTTGAGACAGAATATGAGGCGGCGTCAATCGATAGTGGAGAAAGAGAAGAAAGAAAAACCCGTAGGGTTTTAAAGAAACTTACCTGGCCGTGGCGTATCGATCGATACCAGTGAGTATCGATCGACGCTTGTCGCTTTTGGTCGACACTGGATGGTGTCGATCGACACGTATAAAGAATGAAGCTCCTGTTTACGGCACTTAGTATCGATCGATACTGGACGGTATCAATCGACACTCATCGTGGAAATCTGCTTCACGTTTTGACACAAGACACAAGACACAAAACCAAAAAAATAAAACAAAGATAAAAGACTTATGTACAAACTTACCGGTGGGTTGCCTCCCACCAAGCGCTTGTTTTACGTCACGAGCTTGACTTTACGGGCGATCAGTCAGGAGAAAAATGAGAACTTGCGCCGAAACAAGCTCCACAATTCGACATCGCCAGCGTCAGAGTTCTGCTCATCATGTTTTCCACAAACTCCTGTCCCTTTTCTTTCAGCTCCGAAGTGAGAAGAACTCTTGCTTTGGAGAATGGTTTCGAAGTTCCCTTGCACTTCACCTTATATTGAATTGAATCTCCATCGCACTTCTGAGGGGTTAAAGTCACAGAGGGAGCACCCTTTACTTCTTTGCTCTTCACCTTCTCCTTTGCTTTAACTGTTTCGACGTCTTTCTTGATGAGGACAAAAGGACCATCAAGAACGTCTGTGACAGTTGGCTCGTCAGGAGGTTCTTCTAAAAGATCAGTTGCCAACGTCTCTCCTGTGACAATGGTGATGCAAGAGATATGTGTAGGAGTTCTTCTAACAGGGATGGCTTCGTAATACACCTCCTTGTCAATGTATGAGAACGAGATTCTCTTGCTTGGCGTATCCATAATCGCTCCAACCGTGGCCATAAACGGTCGCCCAAGAATCAGTTGCGTAATAGATTTTGCACTCATCTCAACAACTTGAAAATCAGTAGGGACCAGACAACCTCCTACTGTGACAAGTAAATCAGTGATTGCGCCATATGGAGTTGAGGTTGCAAAGTTCGCGAATGTGATAGATGTCTTGGGAGAGCGAATATCAGCTCCCAATCTCACTGCAATTGCCCTTGACATAACATTAACGCTAGCCCCTGAGTCGACGAGAGACTCTTTGAATTTAGCTCCAGAGATAGAGCATTGAACTGAGAAGATTCCTGGGTCTTCCCTCTTAGTCAGCTGCGTCAGTGGAGGTGTTCGAGGATATTGCACTTTAGGCTTGTAGCCCTTTCTTCAATCAACTCAGGTGTTTTCATCGATTCTGACTCGATCTGCGAGGGGTATCGATCGACACCAGGTAGGGTATCGATCGATACTCTGGGTTCTGACACGTTTCGAGAAAGGATTTGGATTGGTATCGATCGATACTCGGTGGTGTCGGTCGATACCTTGACGATTTCAGGATCCTCCTCGTCGTTCTTGGTAGAATTGGCCAAAAGCCTGGCAGTCTGGGCTAACTGTGTATCCAAAATCGTCTGACGAACACTGAGAGCCTCGATTTTGCTATTCAGATCAGTGTAAAAGGCATCCAACCTCCCGTTGAAAGTCGCTGTCATCTGCTGCTATCCGTGAAGAAGCTGTTCAAGCATGGATTTCATCCTGTTTTCAGAAGTTCTGGGTGGTGTGGATGGGTATTGATACCTTTGATCTTGAGATCCAGCTCCACCAACGTAGTTAACATGTTCCACTGCATTTTCTTCAGCAAAACGAACAGTTTTCTTCTGCCTGCTCATCAACAGATTATGCACCGAATCCAGCTTCGCATGCACCTCAGCAATCTGCAACCCATCCATGCTTCCAGCATGCTTCCTTCGCTCAAGTTCTGCATTCTTGGCGCTATGGCTAGATGCAAAGTTCTCAATCAACTGATAAGCATCGTTAGGATATCTGGTAAAGAAATTTCCATTGCTAGCAGAGTCCAATGCCATCTGGTACTTACAGTCAATCCCTCTGAAGAAGAAATTCAGCAACTGAACCATATTGAACCCATGATACGGACAATCCCTCTGATAAGATCTGAATCGCATCCAAACAACCTTAAGTCCCTCAGTTCCTCCCTGAGAAAATTTAGAGATCTTGTTCCTGAGCTCCTCGGATCTCGCATCATCGAAACAATTGTTCAAGAAGGCGCTCTTAATCTCTTCCCAGGTAGTCAGTGATCCAGGAGGTAACTGCCTCAGCCAGTAAGTAGCGTCTCACCAAGAGAGTATGGGAACAGCTTACAGAAAAGGAATTCATTGGGCACTCCATCATATTTCACGCTAGTGACCAAATCTTCGAATTTCTCAATGTGGTCCATAGGATGTTCATGAGGAAGACCATGAAAGAGATGCGATCCCACAAGAGCAAAGTAGGCAGGCTTCAGCTCAAAGTCATTCCTCTGGAACGTAGGAATGCGGATCGCTGATCGATTGGTATAATACTGATGAGGCATGTTGTACTCACCAATCGTTCGACCACGAACAACTACTGCATCGTCCCCAAGATTGGCGCGCCCAGCTGGCGCGACAATCTCATCAACAACAGCAGGAGGAACAACGACGGTTCCAGTTGCATCAGGTCTTAATATCATTGTGTTGCTCATCTCTGATGTCTGCTTCGTCTTCCTGTTTGCACGTTCCAAGTTCACACCTGAAATACACTAGGTAAGACACGTTAGTAACAAAAACACGTTGAGTATCGATCGATACTGGATGGTATCGATCGATATCAACAAAGAAATCGCCCTAGTATCGACCGATACTGGTGAGTATCGATCGATACCGACGAACTTAGTCAAAACTCTACACCTAAAATCTAATGGCGAATTGAGTCCCCGGCAACGGCGCCAAATTTGATATGCTCAAATTAATACCCTAAGATACTAAAGCAGTAGTTGTAATATAGTTAGGGGTCGAACCACAAAGACTCAAAGAGACACACAATAGATTCTAGATGTTGAATTACGCTAAGTGATCAATGGTATTGAAAGCAGTGCAGAAATTAAAAGTGTAGTAAATCAATGGAGAGAATATAGGCCAGGGTTTTTCTCAGGAAATCAATGAATGCAGCTAAATTAACTAACATGATTCAGATTACGCACGGTTCTTGAACTCAAATCACTAAGGTATAATTAACCAACTCTCGTTGCGAAAACTATCTAAATCTAAATCCTAGGAATTCCAAATCTCTTTGCGAATCCTAAAGTCTAAATCAACTTTAAAGTTCTGGTTTGATATGTTCACAAATCAATTAAACCAAATCTATTTGCGAATAATCAATTTGCTCACCTAAGATTCTATCAAGTAATTAATCGCACTCTCGTGCCTAATCAATTATCCTTAGATCTAAGTTCCAGATTCGTCAACCTAGAATTAGCTTTGAGAACAACCTAAGGCGAAGAACTAATTCAGATGGTGAATCCTAAACAGATAATCAACCTAGCATTCAAAGAAATCCTTTATGAGAAAACCCTAAACCTAAAGTGGATCTACTCAGACATGGAGAATGAAACAATCAACATGTTTGAATAAATCATAAATAGAATAAAAAGAAGGGTTTAGAGATCTGATCTCGGACGAAGGGAGATTCAGACTTGTCTCTCTAAAACCAAAGTAATCAAAGTAATACAAAATAAAGCATAGCCATAAAAGTGGCTGTAAAATCCCTATAAATAACCTAAAACACGATTTGGGGTCTTCTTGTAAATATCAAAGTCTTCTGAGCAAGTTCTACAATTCTTCAGACTTCATTAAGTCGCGACTTTGAAATCTGCTTCGATGGGTATCGATCGATACCAGGGGGTATCGATCGATACTTGACGTGAATTCGGGTACTTTGTTAGCAGACTTCAGTTTCGCTCCAGAATGCTCCATAAAACTCCAATATCTCCAATAACACTCCAAATGTGCTAAAACCTGTAAAAGACTCTAAAATACTCTATAACAGAATAAAGACTCGATAAAACAGACTTATATCATGACCTAAAACGGGTAAAAACCATGATATATCAGAAATGATGGAGTCATATATTCCATGCTGATCAAGGAGAAGAAGCCAGATCCAATTCAGCCTTTCCCAATCCAAGACGGTACAGTTTCGAGGACGAAACTTTTTGAAGAGGGAGAGTATGATATGATAATGGAACCACCTGAGAAGAACCATGTGCTTTGTTCAGCACCAACGAAGTCCGTGATCAATTCGAGTGTCCCAACGACCACTTGGACTACGTTCTCACCTCTAATAGAGCACTCCTCGAAGTTGAATCAATCCATTCCAAGTTCAGGTGAAGAAGTTATTCAACTTCCAAGACAGGTGAATTCTAGCCGATGCGAATCGGACATACAGGCGTTCAAAGAATTCTTGCAACCAAACCAGAAGGAATTAAATTACAAACCAAATTTTTCTGGATTCTTGATTCATCATAGCACCTGTGAAAATTGGATTCACTCCAAAAACAGTTCATACTTGGAAGAGACAGAATTTACAAGTCAATGGATCTCCTTCATGCCCTATTGCGCGACTGGGCCAAAGATCGTATTGCGTAGGCCAACTCAGATACGATCTCGACACGAAACCAATTGGAGAATGTTAATTGATCTCTTATGTTTCCAACAAGCCCAAGATCAGAAGAAATGGACATCGGATCACAAAGTTATTCACCATTTGCCTAAATGGGTCAACATGATGCTATGCTTGGAGAATGCTAGGCCCAGCTGGATTGGAAGCTTACAAACTTATGTGTGGCATCCAGGATACATTTCTAAGCCCAATAAGAAGTTCAAATTCGTGGCCCAAGAAGAATAAACAAGAGGAAGAGCAAGAATCTTTTATGTTGAAATTAACTTGTGTTTTAATGCTTGTCTTCCCAAGACTCTTTCTCTCTCCTTCATGCAAACCTTGTTGTTTGCTTATTTAATCTTTGTAAGATCTTTGATCATAATCAATCAACAATTATCAATAAAAATTCTCTCTTTCATTTTTGATTTCTTAGTGGATTTCTAAGGATCAAAAATCGGTTTATCAAAGAGATTTTCATCTCTCTTTGTGGGTAGCCACTCTACCAATCGTCGTGTCGTGAACGTCAATAGTGAGCTGAGTGTTGGAAGGATTTTCGGGTGGATTCCCACACCTTCGAGCCTGCTCCACGTTCCAGGGTTACGATTCCACCGCCTTGAATCTTCGATTCAAGGATTATCCCATTCTTACCGCTCCTTTGAGAAGATCATGTGGACAGGGGTGTATTACACTTTGAGGCTATTCATTTACTTAGAGTTATCCTTATAATCTTGCACCAACGAAGTCAATTATTTCATTCCCCAATTTCTTTCTCCCCATCTATTCTTTACCATTCCACCATATAGAGTTATCACTCTCATTAAACCCATTCACCTAGTTTCTAAATCGTTCCCCATATCATTCCAAGAACTTCCATCCTAGCTAGCTAATTCCTAGATTAACTCCTTGATGATGGAGCTAAAAATACATGAGAATTCCTCCTTGTCGCCCTAAACCTAACACTTTTTGCCAAGTTTGCTCGAAATATGGCCTCTCAATCACACACGAAAATCTTTGGCTAGAAAGGAGGGTAAGTTCAAGGTGTGGGAAACCATTCTAATAATGGGATATGGCTACTTGGATAAACGAGAGAGGTAAAAACGGAAAAGAATATCCAAGTATGTATATGGTGATCCACGAATCCATCCAAAAATGCATAACACACAATAATTACAAGTTAAAATTAAGGTTATCATTTTGATGGGGTTGAATTCAAGTCAAGGTTTGCTTCAATCAAGACAAGAACAATAAGACATGAGATCAAGGCATGGTTCGTTCTTAATTTCTACACGAGATCAAAGCATAAAGTAACTAGCAACAGTGGCATTGGACTAAGCTCTTAATATAGTACTTTACAAGGAAAAATCTATCATTGCTCCTAATTCTCATGCAAAGCTACCTTATATGCTATGCATCTAGACTCAATCCTACATGGAATGCATAAAAGTTCAAAAAATTTCAAATTTATTGAAAATGCATATGAGACTCAAGATGCAAAAGGCAAAATAAGATCACAAAACACATGATTAGACACCGGTCCCTCCCCCAAACTTAAATCACAACGTCTCGGTGTGAAAGAAGATCAATAGAGAGACCAAAAACGTAATATAAAAATGCAAAGAGACTCAAAAGTAAAGAGTTACTTACAAATGAGGAGTGAGACTAGATGAATGGAGATGAATGAAGAGATTTCGACATCAACACCAATGTGCCTTGCCATGACCTTGCTACCATCAAGAACCTTGCAACCACTCAACAAAATATCAAAAAGAACAAGAAAACATATAAAGACATGAAAAGAAAGTATGTACAATGATAAACTTGGGGTGTCTCCCAAGAGCACTTTGTTTAAAGTCACTAAGTTTGACTTTGGTTACCCTTTTAGGCGGGTGAGATAGAAGTGTGTGCACTCCATGGTGGATCTTTGAGCTCGAGTTTGAGCACCTTGCTCATGACTTCCTCAAGACCGGCTTGCCCTTTCTCCTTGAGCTCCGGTGTGAGGATCGCCTTAAACGAGGCAAAATGTTTGGATCGGCCTTTGCATTTGATCTTGTACTCAATCACTCCATCATTGTACTTCCAAAGAGTGAGAGTCATCATAGAGGGCTGGTCTAGCATGGCCTTGTCTTCATGAAGCAAGCTTGGCCCGTTTTTCACTTTACCATGGGCCTTCGTCCTCTTCTTGGCACTCGTGCTACTCACAACAACGTTCTCCACTATGTTGGGAGGAAGTTGTTCCAAACAAGCAATATCAACCTCCAAAGCTTTCTTGTCATTACCATAACCTAATTCCTTTCTCTCAAGAGTCTTCTCTTTCTCTTCACAAACTTTTGGGGGGTGAAGCTTCATGAACCATCTCACAACTACCCACATACCTCACCTCTTCTTCATAAAACTCATCATTCTTTATGGTAATTGTGCCACAAAGCTTGTTGGAAGAAGTCCTCATTGGGTAATATACGTTATCATCCACATTCAAGAGAACTACCCTTTGATCTTTGAAATCCATTCTAGCACCGGTAGTAAGTAGGAATGGGGTTCCAAGGAGTAGTGGGAGCTTGTTGGTCTTCTTCATTTCCATGACAACGCAGTCCGTTGGGACTATGCAATCCCCAACTTTAAGTGGATAGTCTTCGAGGAGACCAAGTGGCTTCCTTGAAGAAGCATCTCCAAAAGTAATAGGTGATGGGTGATAGGTGAGGTTTCTTATCTCTAAACTCTTAAACATCTCTCGGGACATGACATTCACACTTGAACCGGAGTCACACAAAGAATCCTCAACGTCCAAATCTCCAAGAGAGCAAGTTATAGAGAACTTACCAGGATTACCAAGCTTGGGGAGAGACTTAGGATCGATCCTAGTTGTGCTTGGTGAATCTTTGCAATCAACACTACCCTTGTCTTCAACCAAGGTCACGTTCTCATCCTTCTCAAGGGTCACTCCCCCACCTTGTTCCTCAATGTCCACATTGAGCTTCAGGGAAACGTCTCTAGGGGGAAGGTGTTCAACATGTAAATCGTAAAGTAGAAGCTCAATCTTGTTAGTGGCGGCTTCATGATCTTCAATGGGACGTGGGTCATATGAGGATATGGCATTGCAATACTCCTTTGAGGGTTGTATTGCTTGCCCATTTGAAGAGCTTTGTTGCACTTTGTCTCCATTGGCTCCCTTGGTCTCCATTTGTTGAACTTTTGAACTCAATGCCTCAAGCTTCTTGTGGAGATCATTGTATGAGCAAGCTACTTTGGTATTTATTTTCTCCATCTTTTTGCTCATATCCAATGCTCCACTAGCTTGGCCTTGTAGTATTTGTTGAAGCATGTTCTTCATATCAAGGTCTTGAGGCATGGAGTTGTTGCCTTGAGTTTGAGGGACAAAACTTTGTTGAAAACCTCCTTGGTTCCCTTTAAAGTTGTTCTTGGAAGCAAAGCTTTGTTTGTGATTAATGGGGGCTTGACCTTGGTTGCCATAGTTGTTGTTGAAACCTCTTTGATATCCACCATTGTTCCCAATATAATGCACTTCCTATTGGTTGCTCAAATCCACCATTTCCTCATGGGACCTTTGATTTCCCTCAAAATTACCAACAAAGTGAATCGATTATTTGGAAGCATTGAGAAGCTTGTCCATCATTGAAGATTGCTTATCCAACTTCTCATTTAGAGCCATAATGGCTTTGGTTCGTTGTTGCTCCTCGAAGTCACTTGTGGTTCTTGTAGACCGGTCATACTCATCATCATATGTACCATCACTCAAAGCAAGGTTCTCAACCAACTCCATTGCTTCATTGACGTATTTGCCTAAGAAGTTTCCATTAGAAGCGGTATCAAGCAACATACGGATCTTAGGAAGTGCTCCACAGTAGAGTGTGCTCAAGAGGGAAGCATCCGAGAATCCATGATGAGGGCATTGCGATGCATAGCCCCTAAACTGCTTCCATGCTTCATTGAAGCTCTCATTTGCACGTTGAGTGAAGCTTGAGATCTCATTCCTTAGCTTAGCCGTTCTAGAGGGAGAGAAGAACTTGGCAAGGAATGATGTCTTGCATTGGTCCCATGAAGTGATGGAACCGTGGGGAAGGTTCTTTTCCCATTGCCTTGCCTTGTCTCCAAGAGAGAATGGAAACAACCTTAGCTTAAAGCTATCCTCCGAGACTCCATTCATCTCTGTCAAGCCACAAATCCGGTCAAAGTGATCAAGTGGATCCTCCACCGCCAAGCCATGGAATTTGTTGCTTTGTACCAAGTTGATGAAGCTAGCTTTGACTACAAAGTCATTGGTCTCAACCGCTGGTGCTCGAATGCCTTGGCAGTTGACATGAGCATTGGTCGCATCACCCGCTCCAACTATGTTAGGACCATTACGGGCGGGTGGGTTGTGGTTTCCATTGCCACCGTGACCACGCTCTTGAGCTTAATGCTCTTGCACGTTCTCCATACCGAGCCTAAGAATGTTTACAACCCGTTCCCTCTCTCTTCTTGCTCTAAGACCGCGGTGTAGAAGGTTGATGTTGTCTCTTGGCTCAACAAGATTTTTGTTTCCTTTAGAACGCAAGTTCATGCACCTACAAGAGAGAGCTAGAAAGAGAGATTAGTAAACAAAAGAAAGAAAAAGGCTTAATCTCAAAAAGAAGTAAAATCCTAATGTTGAAAGCTAAACCCAATTGGCAACGGCGCCAAATTGATACAAGGATTTTGCCGTGTATCAATTACTCAAATGCCTAAGTAGCATATGAGGTATCGAATCCATGGGTATAAGTTTCGATCACTAAGAATGCATACAACTTTGTAAATTAAGCAAATAAATGTGGTTTTGGTTTCTAACAACCTAAATGATTCAAGTTAAAGGCAAGAACACATGTAAACAAAGCAAAAACGAGTTTAGGAAATAGATAAAGGCAAGCCCTTGGATGAGGTTATTGATTTCGGATCCTTCCATGATCTATCTAGATGTCATTTCACACAATCAAGCAATTCCCTTAGCCTAGAACACTTAAACAAGATTAAGCCACTCTTATGGTCTTAATCACTTTGTTAATCACCAAATCAAGAACAAACCATCGTTTGTGATAGAATGATTAACAAGCAATAAACATAGGTTCCTATGGCCCTAATACTCCTTAGATAACTACTCTCATAGGCTAAGAAAGCAAAATCCCTTATTTGGTTCTTAAGGGAATTTCATCGAACACCTTGTCTGCATGAATTCCTTAAGATCTAGATTAACTATATCTAGCCTAATCTAGCATTATGAACACCAAATAAGAGAGGGAAGATATAAACTAAGTCCTAGACATCAAGATCTACCACGAAATTCACCTAATCTACCTCATCCATGAGCTTAAAAAGATCTACTCACTAATCATGAAGAACACACCAAATCTTGTGAAAGAGGTGATGTTAATCATGATTAGGGAATAGGAATGTGAAATATTAGATAGAGATGAAAAGATATGACCTTAAACTTGCATAAATTAAAAGAATCCAAGATAAAATCCCAAGAACCCTAAAACGACAAGGTCTTATTCTAGAGAGAAAAGAGAGAGAAAAAGAGTAAAAAAAGGAGAGAGGTCCAAAAATGAGATCTTTAACATATAAAAAGGTGTTTTTTGGTCGAACCGGGTCAACCCGGAACAAAGCGGGTATTGACCCGGCCGAAATTTGGATTTTTGGTCGAAATTAAGTTTTCGGCCAGGCGGATACGCCTTCAGTGAATCAGCTATAACTCCTGAACCGTGTGGCTTCTGGTCGGTCGAGATAATGTCTTCGGGCCGGTTGAGATTCATGTGCTGGGACGGCACGATTTGGACCGCGTGGCTTCGGGACGGTCGGGGATTCGTCTTTGGGCCTGTTGAGATTCCTGTGCTAGGACCGGATGGATCAGACCGGCTGGAAGGCGCAAGGTGCGTTTTCTCGGCCAGGCGGATACGTCTTCAGTAACACTGCGACAACTCTCGAACCGTATGTCCGAATGGCCTGATTCAAACTTCCCTGGACAGCTAACGCACTAATCTACAACTTGCGTGAAGGTGATCCAAGCTGATTCAGATTGTAGGGCCTCCGGCCAGCCACGTCTTTCCGGTATATCGGATGGACCTTGCACTCTACTTTGGTCCAACTCTCCAAATATGCCCAAAATGCCTCCAATCACCTAGAAAGTACTCCAAAACATGCAATAACTCACTGGACCTAATGCAAATGTCATAATCTCTAAATGAGACCTAAATGCAAGACAAAACTATGATTATGCATGCAAATGACACAAAACTCTAAGTGAGATGAATGCTAAAACATGCAAAATATGAACATATCACCAACCCCCCAAGATTCACCAGGTACAATCCAAGCGGTATTGGGACAGGGATCCTAACCGCCCCATCTCAACCGACCAGAAGTCGGGCGGTCCGGAGCTTTTGCCCAAAAAGATCCAACTCGGCCGGGTCGGAACCCGGTTTGTTCCGGGTCGACCCGGTCGAACACTATTCACTATAAACACAACTTTACCTAATATTTGCCACTTATGCTTTTTCTTAAGTCTAAAACCATTACCTTTGAGAGAGAACTTGAGATTTGTAAGAAGATCTTTTGGTTTTATGCAATCTAGTATTTTATTTCTATCAATTTCTTCCATCTATCTTCTTTTTATCTTGATTATTCAACATTCATCCATGGATTCAACCCCTATCCATATCGATTTTGGTTGGTTCTTAATTTGTCTTGAGTAGTCTTTTAGGGTTTAGAGATGGGGTAGATTAGGATGATCCAATGCTTGATTCATGGTGTTTAGGGTTAGATATTCTTATATCCCTTCTTGTTTAGTGTTCTTAAGGTTAGATCTAGCTTGAAAACGTAGGTCTAGATCATAAGGCATTTCATGCACACCAAGTGTTTGATGAAATGCCTTGATGAACTAAACAAGAGATTTATACTCCTAGCCTATGATAATAGTTTTCTATGGTATATCTTTGGTTGATCTTTTTTATACAAACTTAATGCTTGCTAATCAATGATCCACAAATGAGAGTTTGTTAATGGATTATTAGGTGATTAGCATAGTGATTAATTGCTTGAAAGAAAATTAGTCAAGTTAAGGGTCTTATGCCTAGGGATTAGCTTGCTTGAGTAAATGAACATCATGAATTGAACTTTGGTTATCTTATATCCATAATCCCATCTTTGAATCCGCTTTTGCTTATTAATTTATAATCTTGTTTAGTTGCTTTACTTGTTTTAAATTGGATACTTAATCACAAAACCCCCTTTTTATTAGCTTAACTTACATAGGTCCCTTGCATTATTAATGCTTAGAGTCATCTCCTAATACGTATTGATAACCTCTTATACTACTCGTATTTAGAGCTATTGATACCTCTTTAAGACCGAAAAGTCTTAGTATCAGTAACTTAGGCACATAAGGTTTTGGCACAAATACACTCTCTTTCTTCTTAGGCGCTTCTTGAACCACGGCCTTGGTCTTCACCTCTTCAACCCGTTTTCCTTTGTCTTGACCTCTCACTACCACGTCCTCAACCAAGTATTCATCTTCTTGAAGTTCCACCCCCCCCCCACTTTGGTTCTCAACGTCCACGTTGAGAGTAGAAGGAACATCTCTTGTGGGTAAGACCGTGCCACTCCTTAGGGTGATAGCGTTCACATATTCCTTGGGGTTTGGTACGGGTTTACCGGGCAAAGTCCCTTGAGCACGTGAAGAAGATGAGGCATCCTTGGTCTCCATGTGTTTGACCTTGGAGTTTAAAGCCTTAATCTTGTTGTTGATGTCGGTGTAGGAGCAATCTACCCGTGTATTGATCTCCGCTTGTCCCTTTAGCAATTGTTGGAACATGGAGTTCAAGTCAAGCTCTTGCGGTTTAGACGTAGTTGCTTGACCTTGAGGCACAAACCCTTGTTGTTGGCCTTGAAAACCGGGTAGAGTTTTGGGTTGGAATCCACTTTGGTTCCCTTGGAATTGGTTCCTTGGGACATAACCTTGTTGGTTGGTGTTTGAAGCTTGGCCTTGAGATTGGAATTTCTTTTGTGGGACTCCTTGAGCTTGATTAGATTGTGGAGGGTAGACTTGGTCTTGTGGATTCTCCACATTTGTGTTCCGATAAGAGAAATTGGGATGGTTCCTATAGTTTTGGTTGAACCCTTGTCTTTGGTAGTTCCCTTGGTTCCCCACGTAATTCACCTCTTCTTGGGTGTTCATGTCTACGCACTCCTCTTGATGGCAACCTTGATTCTCATCATAAGCATCCACAAAGCTAACCGACTTTTGAGAAGACACTAGGAGTTTATCAATCAAGTTGGCTTGCTTGTCCATCATGGAGGCTTGCTTATCCAACTTTTCATTAAGCGCTTTCATGTCCTTGGCCCGCTTGTTCTCATCAAAATTGCTCGTGGTCCTTGTGGCGCGGTCATAATCGTCGCCATAGGTCCCGTCACTTTGGGCCAAGTTCTCTACTAGCTCCATTGCATCCTCAACATCCTTAGCCAAGAAGTTCCCATTAGAAGCCGTGTCTAAAATCATCCTTATCTTGGGTAAAGCACCGCGATAGAGGGTACTCAAAAGAGAGGCGTTAGAGAACCCATGATGAGGGCATTGAGAAGTGTAGCTCCTAAATCTCTCCCAAGCCTCGTTGAAAGACTCATTAGACCGTTGTGTTGAGATCTCATTGCGAAGCTTGGCGGTTTTAGCAGGTGAAAAGAATTTGGCAAGAAACGCATGTTTGCAATCATCCCACGAGACGATAGATCCTTGGGGTAAGGTCTTTTCCCATGGGTGAGCCTTGTCACCTAAAGAGAACGGGAAGAGACGAAGTTTAAAACCATCTTCGGAGACCCCATTGATCTTAGTGAGACCACATATCCGGTCAAATTGGTCTATGAGGTCTAATGGATCCTCCATTGACAATCCGTGAAACTTGTTGGCTTGAACCATGTTGATCACCCCCGGCTTCACTTCGAAGTTGTTGTTTTCCACCGGTGGAGCTTTAATGCCTTGCCGGTTTTGGTGAGCATTAGCGGCGTCACCTTCTCCAACAACGTGTCTAGCTCTTGGTGGATGGTTTGGACTGTTTGGTTGGTGATGGTTTCCATTGCCACCACCTCCTTGGTTGTTTCCATTCCCACTGTTCCTTTGGTGGGGAACGTTATCGTGAATGTTCCCAAGTGGAATATCATGAAGATCTTCCATTTAGTTACCAACTTCTTCTTGTACTCTCACTCGGTTTCGTCTTGCTCTTGAACCTCTCTCAAGTTGATCAATGTCGTCCCTTGGTTCTACGAGGTTAGTATTGTCACGGGAACGGGTATGCATGCACCAATAGAGAGAGAGAGAGAGAGAGAGAGAGAGAGAGAGAGAGAGAGAGAGAGAGAGAGAGAGAGAGAGAGAGAGCAATAGGAAGCAAAGAAGATTAGTAACTTGGTAGAAAATAAGACTTAATCTCACAAAGAGCCTAAATCTCAAAGTTAAAATCAAATCCCAATATGGCAACGGCGCCAAATTGATACTAAGACTTTTCAGTCTTAAAGAGGTATCAATAACTCTAGATATAATTAGTATAAGAGGTTATCAATCCGTATTAGGAGATGACTCTAAGGATCAAGAATACAAGGAACCTATGTAAATTAAGCTAATCAAAGGGGTTTTGTGATTAAGTATCCAATTCAAAGCAAGTAATGCAACTAAACAAGATGTAAATCAATACACAAAAGCGGATTCAAAGATGAGATTATGGATATAAGATGACCCAAGTTCAATTCATGATGATCATTTACTCAAACAAGCTAGTCCCTAGGCATAAGACCCTTAACTTGAGTAATTCTCTTTCAGCAATTAATCACTATGCTAATCACCTAATCCATTAACAAACTCTCATTTGTGGATCATTGATTAGCAAGCATTAAGTTTATAAAGACAAGATCAATCAAAGATACACCCTAGACAACTATTATCATAGGCTATGAGCATAAATCTCTTGTTTAGTTCATCAAGACATTTCATCAAACACTTGGTGTGCATGAAATGCCTTATGATCTATACCCACTTTCTCAAGGTAAATCTAGCTTTAAGAACACTAAACAAGAAGGGATATGAGGATATCAAACCCTAAACACCATGAATCAAGCCTTGGATCACCCTAATCTACCCCATCTCTAAACCCTAAAAGACTACTCAAGACTCATTAGAACCAACCCAAAATCGATGGGGATAGGGGTTGAATCCATGGATGAATGTTGAATAATCAAGATAGAAAGAAGATAGATGGAAGAGATTGATAGAAATAAATACTAGATTGCATAAAACCAAAAGATCTTCTTACAAATCTCAAGCTCTCAAGCATAAATAAGAAATCAGGTTTAGAATGTATTTATAATAAAAAGTGGGCGACTGGGTCAACCCGGAACAAACCCGGTATTGACCCGGTCGGATCTTGGGTCGTGTTTTCTATACCGGCCAAAACGGATCCGGTACAGATGGCCGGTATGAAATTACGAGCAAGAAGGGGTGATACCGGCCGGATTATGGCCGGGATGCATGGCCGGTAAACTTCCTGGTGGGGAGAAACTCGGACACCAGGCGAGAGAGCTGTCTTGTGCCGGGCCGGTACGAGAGTCTTCATCGGGAAGTTTTGATATACTCATATATTGCATGTTTTAGCATACCTTTCACTTAGAGTTGTGTGTCATTTACATGCATAATCATGGTTTTTTCTTGCATTTAGGTATCATTTAGAGATTAGGACTTTTGCATTAGGTCTAGTGAGTTCTAGCATGTTTTGGAGTACTTTCTAGGTGATTGGAGGCAGTTTGGCTATATTTGGAGAAATGGGCCGAAGTAGAATGCAAAGTCCATCCGAGACGCCGGAAAGATGTAGCTGGAAGGAGGCCCTCCGTTCTGAATCCGCTTTCATAACCTTCATGGAAGTTTCATAAGATTGAGTTAGCTGTCCAGGGGAGTTTTAATCAGGTCATTCAGACATCTGGTTAGGGAGTTATTGAGGTTTTAAGGAAGACGCATCCGCCTGGCCGAGAGACCAAAGACTACGTCTCACCCGGCATGGAACATGACCATCAATACCGCCCCAATTATGACCGGTACACACGTCCGGTGCTGCACCAACTCATGACTAAGAGGAATACCGGCCTCCCATACTGGCCCCAATTTGCCCGGCGTAGAAGCTCTCGCCGAAGCCAGCCAAAGTGTCTAAAAGATCAGGCCAAATGAAGACCTTACCGTGCCCAGGTTAATCTGAGGTCTTGATTAAAGTCATAGACAATCGAGCTGACGTTCGTTTAGTGGTGGTTTCATGTCATTCAGATCGGCCGTTCAAGAGATATGGCAAATATAGCAAGGACGTGTCTGTCTGGCATCCAAACGAGTTCTGCTCCAAATACGACGTCTGAAAGATCAACCCAGACGAAGGTTTTAACTCCGATTCAGCTTCTGCGTTCTTCATAGAAGTTGTAGATAATTGAGTTGGCTATCTTCTGGAGTTGGATTCAGGTCACTCGGATGTTAGGTACAAGAGTTATGGCCGATTCATTGAAGACGTATCCAAGTTTTGGCCGGGTCAATACCCGGTTTGTCCTGGGTTGACCCGGTCCGACCCAGCTCAAGAAAACACTTTTAAATATTGTTGAGACCCATTTTTTAGATCTATCTCATTTTTTATGTTTTTTCTCCATTTTTCTCTCTAGAACAAATACTTGTCTTTTTAGGGTTCTTGGGATTTTTCCCAAATATTGCTTTAATTTATGCAAGTTTGAGTTTACATCTTTTCATCTTTCTCTAATCTTTCACTTTCCTATTCCCTAATCATGATTAACATCACATCTTTCACAAGATTTGGTGTGTTCTTCATTACTAGTGAGTAGTCTTTTAGGATTTGAGGATTTGGTAGATTTAAGGTAATTTGATGGATGACTAATGATGTCTAGGATTAGATTATATGATTTCCCTTCTTGATTAGTGGTTTTAAAGCTAGATCTAGCTTGAGAAAGTGGATTTATAACAATGAGGGAACCACCAAGAACAAGATCAGGAACTAGAAGACTTAGAGAGCTATTCAACAAGACAATTCAAGGTTTCATGGACCAAGAAAGCTCCAAGAAGTTGGCGACAACAACAGAGGATCAAAGAGAGTCTACTAAAGATCAGAAGATGGTCTTCTCAATTCAGCCCATCTAGGCCCAATCCTCTCAATAATCTCGACCAACAAGCAGGTATTATTTCAATTATATACTTGTGTTTGTTTTGTGTTTGCAGGCCCAACTTCCAGCAATAAAAGACCTTAGGTTATTTTCATGTTTCATTTATGTCATTTT
>PKML01055268.1:0-10136 GCA_002933935.1 Eutrema yunnanense | reverse complement strand
ATATATATATATATATATATATATATATATATATTGGCTGCATTAATTGGTTGATATTTCAGGAAAATAAACGAGTCCATATCAAGAAGGAACCTAGGGTTCTTCTCGTGTGGGACCGGTAATCCAATCGACGATTGTTGGCGATGCGATAAAGATTGGGAGAAAAACCGGAAACGGTTAGCCGACTGCGGAATAGGTTTTGGGAAAAACGCATTCGGTGGTCGTGATGGCGAAATTTACGTGGTCACAGATCCAGGAAACGATGATCCAGTAAACCCTAAACCGGGGACATTAAGATACGCAGTAATTCAAGATGAACCGCTCTGGATCATATTTAACCGAGACATGACGATCCAACTAAAAGAAGAGCTCATAATGAATTCTTTCAAAACCCTAGACGGACGAGGAGCCTCCGTACACATCTCCGGTGGGCCATGCATAACCATACAGTATGTGACCAACATAATCATTCATGGTTTACACATACATGATTGCAAGCAAGGCGGGAATACTTACGTACGAGATTCCCCAGAGCACTACGGGTATCGGACGGTATCGGACGGTGACGGTGTGTCGATCTTCGGTGGGAGCCACGTGTGGGTTGATCATTGCTCGCTGTCGAATTGCAACGATGGGTTGATTGATGCGATCCGTGGATCAACGGCTATAACGATCTCTAATAATTACTTGACGCATCACAATAAGGTTATGTTATTGGGACATAGTGACACGTATGAACAAGACAAGAATATGCAAGTCACTATTGCTTTTAACCATTTTGGTGAAGGCCTCGTCCAAAGAATGCCAAGGTATGGTTTTACTTTATTTATTTATATCAAACCCAAAAAATAAAAACACATTTTATTCAGTATATACCTATATTTGTGGATATCTGTGGCACAAACTATAAAAGTCACATATATTGTCGGTTGGACATACTCTTGAAAGAAAATGGCAAAAGCCAAAATACAACAACTAAGATGTATCAACCGAAATAATTATTATGCTGTCTAAATCAACTGAAAAATAGTTGGGTTTGTAAAGTTAACATTTTGCTGATATTTTATTCTCAGACGTAGATCAAAATTATATAATTAAGTAGAACATGAAAATTAATTTTAACAAACTAATGAAAAAATGTATGTATATAGGTGTCGACATGGATATTTCCATGTGGTGAACAATGACTACACACATTGGGAAATGTATGCAATTGGAGGAAGTGCTAATCCTACCATCAACTCTCAAGGCAACCGTTTTCTTGCTCCTGATGACTCTTTTAGCAAAGAGGTACTAGTCCAAATTATTTATGTTTTATTCGGTATTTAACTACATTATATATAGACTATGTATCAATTAATGTCATTCTGATTTCATTTCTAAGATTATAACCTTATATATGTCTTTGGGGAAAAAAAAAAACAGATAACGAAGCATGAGGATGCGCCCGAAAGCGAATGGAGTAATTGGAATTGGAGATCCGAAGGAGATCTGATGCTTAACGGTGCATTCTTTACACTTTCTGGCGCTGGACCAACTAAATCGTCAAGCTATTCGAAAGCCTCGAGCCTAGCCGCTAGACCGTCCTCTCATGTTGGTGATATGACTATAGCCTCGGGTGCACTCAGCTGCAAAAAGGGCTCCCACTGCTGATCATAGCCCCACCAGCGTGTATATGTGTGCGTGTGTGTATATATATATATATATATATACTATATAATGAAAGCAGCACTTGAAAGCTAATTATTACTATATATGTACTATTACTCTTGATCATGGAAAAGTGAAGAAGTGTTGATTACTTTTTATTTGGTCGTCGTTGTCTCCGCTACATTTATCTCTGTAACTCAACACAATTGTTAAATAGACCGATTATATTATTTTATGTTTAGTTGATACTTAAAAAGACTTGCTTTTTTTGTGCAAAAAAAAAAAAGGTGCTTACATGCTAATACATTAATTTTAGAAACGAGTTGTATGTGTAGTATATAAACTTGTTTCACATATATACTATTAGAGACACAAGCCAAACATTATGAGATACATTAGCCCATGTATGCTAGGATTTCTAACAATTTTATATTGTTATGAAGATCAATATAAACAACTTTGGGAGTTACCACAAAGCAACTCTTTCTTTATCCTCTATGAAATATCAGTACACAATCTTATAGCTCTTGGTGACAATCTAAAGTTTTCTCCTTTCTTTCATTTGCATTTCAATAAAACTCCTCAATGAGTTATTCCATTTTATATTTTGTTTTATATTTTTCTAAAGCTTATTTGAGCTTGAATCTATCTTTGCTTTGATTCATGTTACATATTTCTCAATATTATACATATCGAGAATTAAGGTCCATGAAGGAAAAAGTTATAATTTTTAGCATCTGACCCGACTTAGTGATCGATGTATATTATAGGATTATAGGAGATGGATCAAAAACAAACCCTTATGGATAAATTCGATTCGATGGACCTGTTAAAAATAGCTCTTTAGTAACAAAAATATTGACCATAATAGCTATGCTCACGTAATAAAAAAAAAAAAAAAAAAAAAAAAAAACTATATATGTTCCGTTGATAAGTTGTCGGATCTATAAATAAGCACTTTTTTTTTGTATTCCCATTCCATCATCACAATCAAAAATATTATCTATAAATTATCTCTGAAGGCATATATATATTGAATTGAGAGAAGAAGAAAAAGAAAGTACATCAACGCATTTTGCAATGAGTACTCTACTTTTTCAAACCGTAACAGTAATAGTCTCTATTATATCGAGTTATGTCGCACAAGCCGGAAACATTCCAGCGGTTATAGCATTTGGAGATTCGATACTGGATACAGGCAACAACAATAATCTTATGACTTTAACTAAAGTTAATTTCTTTCCTTATGGACGAGATTTGGTAACTCGAAGAGCCACGGGAAGATTTGGCAATGGAAAAATTCCTACAGATTTGATTAGTATTTTTTTATTTTTCATATAGTTTTCACCAATATTGTTTTTATGTTTTTGTTATATAATAAAAACATTATGCATGCATGCAGCCCAAGGTTTGGGAGTAAAGAACATTGTACCAGCTTATCGTAGTCCATTCCTTAAACCCAACGATATCTTAACCGGTGTTAGTTTTGCTTCTGGTGGTTCTGGTTTAGATCCAATGACCGCAAGAATCCAGGTAACTATATATATAATGTGATTTGATTTTTCCATCCAGGTAGCAATCCTTAACTGTTCTGGCTAATCATAAATTCAAATAAAATCATAGGGAGTAATTTGGGTACAAGACCAATTAAAGGACTTCAAAGCTTACATAGCACAGGTAAATAGCATCACGGGAGATGAAGAGAAAACGAGATCAATCATCTCTAATGCAGTGTTTGTCATCTCCGCTGGAAATAACGATATTGCCATCACATATTTCTCAAATCCAGCAAGAAACACTCGTTATACCGTCTTCTCCTACACCAACTTGTTGATTTCATGGACTCAATCATTCATCAAGGAGCTATATAGTTTGGGAGCGAGAAAATTTGCGATTATGGGAACGTTACCATTGGGTTGCCTACCAGGAACAAGCAACCTTCTTGGAGGGCTATGTCTAGAACCCGCAAACGCAGTCGCTAGACTCTTCAACCAGAAGCTAGCCAACGAAGTCAACAATCTAAACTCAATGCTCCCAGGTTCTCGTTCCATCTACATCGACATGTATAACCCTCTTCTTGACCTCGTCAAGAACCCTCTAAGATATGGTACAATATTGTGTCCCCTCTTTTCCACGTAGCGTAACCCATTAATTAAAGCAATCTCAGTCCTCTCACGATCATACATACACTTTGGGTTTCTTTTAGGATTTACCTCACCGAGTAGGCCTTGCTGTTGTGCTCCCGCGGCTCCGGTACCGTGCTTGGATGCATCTCGATATGTGTTTTGGGACACTGCACACCCATCGGAGAAAGCTTATCAGACTATTATCCCTCCCATTATCCACCAAATCCAACAAAGCTTCGCTTGATTTGGGTCTCTTCGCGTCTCAACAATTAATGTATTCTCTTTTTTCTTCTTTTCTCAACATTTAACAACATTTATTCTATTTATGTGCATATACAAGATTTTTTCTTCTTGTAAGTGTTAAATGTTGCTTATCTTATCTATGAATATTTCTATATGAAAAATATTTTGTTCAAATTTTGAAAGGTTTAAGCTCGTTTTCTACAATCATACTACACCGATATTACTGAATATATACAAACCCAAAGTAAAATCCCTAGCTAAAAGCATCACAGATCCGCTCTTCACTTACTTTCTCCGGTTTGACTTCTTCTGCCTTCTAACTGGCTCGTCGTTGATAGGAACTGGTAAGATGGTTCCTTCACGTATACCATCTGAATCTGATGACATCTTCTTTATGGTTTTCTGGGCTTCAACGAATACCTTTATATCTCTTATCTGTACAAATCCAACACTACCACTCGTTCAATTATAACAGTCAAAAAGCAAAAACCCTCAATGAGTATAGAAGAAGCTTACCTGTTCTTCAAGATCAACTATAATCTCGTCTTTTGATCCTAGCAATGCAGCTTCCCTGGATAGACACCAAAAATCAATCAATCCTTAGATTATGATTGTTTATGTAAATCATCTTAACAGCAGCAAAACATCTTGCACCTCTCTTGTATTTCTTTGGCCTTCTTCCGCCAAGTATCCTGCTCTTTTATAAGCTTTCTATTAACCTGAAACCCAATATTAATAGCGTGATCAGTGCATAAGGAAACCTTTCAAGGCAGATCAAAAGAGAACAAGGCAGAGAGGCTCTCACCTCAGTGATTCCACTTTTTTCCTCTTCACATTTTTCAATCTCATTCTGAAGCTCCTTCATTTTGTTAACAACAGTCTGCTCAACTGCTTCTGCGATACTACTTTCCTGCTTGCTTCTCGTCTCAACAATCAGAGATTCATAGTACTGATGAAAGACATCACGATTATGATAAGTAATTGAGATCTCTTGCATATGTAGACCATGAGATGTCTACAACTTCATCATACTCTATTAAGCTTGTTCATATATAAGAAACAAACAAACATCACAAGAACCACGTGCCTGTCGCTGTGCCCTCAGCTGACTTGCAAGAAGGTCATTATACTCGGTTACAATCTGTTCCACAAAAACTTAGTCAAATAATAAAACCACTGATGATCTAAGATTCACTTTATGCAGGAAAGATTGATTAAGGGTGGTTAAAATCATACTGAATCAACTTTGCTGTTGAAGATGGCACCGCTAATTCCTGTATCCTCACTACACTCACAGAGGCCACAGTCCCCTTCGTGTGACAGACAGCGGGTGTTCATCTCTCCTGACTTTCCATCTATTTTCGAATGGTTCAACCGATGAACATAGCTGTCACCAACATAATCCCAGATTTGTTGTGTTCGCAAATCAAGAGAATAGCAGTGATGTGTTTCTTTCCAATGCCTGATAGAATGCCCTTCCTTGTATCTACAATTGGAAAACATAATCCACTGTGAATGAAACTTCCACCTCTGAGGGAAGATATACATGTAGTTATAAGTTCAGGTTATCCAAATCTTATTACAATGGAAACGCAAACCAAGCATTACCTTCCACAACCTAAGAAGCCACAGACAAGGCATGCCCATACATTTTCTGTTTTTCCACAAATAGAACAGCTTAATATCTCATCTTGTTGTTGACACAATCGACAAACCTACAAACAAAATGAGCATGCGGTAAAACATATGCAAGGTATTTGTAAAGAACTGGATAAATCAGATTCATTTTACGCCAGAAACATGCAAGCATTTAAGCTCTAACATATGGAACGAAATGTATTAGCTAAGCGAACACTGCCAATAAACGAACACCACAAAATACAGTACCAACCCACTATATAAAGTTGAAAAATGCACTGAAAGGCATGAAGGAGAACTACTCACCTGACAGGACAGATAAGTCCATTTTGAAGTGCAAGAACAATGAAACGAGTGATCACAAAGAGTGCTGAGTATACCACTGGTGTCAGGATCTAATCTCTCTGCAGGAGTCAAATTCCAAATATTCAAGTAATTCAAAGTGAAAATAACATGGAAATGGGTCTTCTTTAGCACAACTCACCAAGACATATTGGGCAAGTAGGCAACTCAGTAAATCCAGCAGGTGGAGAAGCAGCAAGCTCATCAAATTCCGTGTGTTCCACCGATAGTACATAGAGAATATGGCAAACCTCAGCCTAAAACCCCAAGAAAACAGTTAGTTGAACTGAAGAAAAAAAGGAATCTCATTTCCATATTATAGTACCTCAGATGGTGCATATTTTTTCCCATTCAGGTTCTTGTGGAATCCATCTGCTGCGGATTGATCAAAGAGTGTGATCAAAACACTATATCGATCTTCCATTCCATCGTTCCTAGTAATATCCAGGAAACACGAAATCCAGCAACAATCAGCCCAAGGTGTTTTCTTTTTACTCATCAACATAATCATTCTAGAGCGTAGAGTCAAAATCAAATCAAGTAATCAGCACCAGTGAATTCTTGCAAGTGATCACGATATATTGGACGAACCTGATGAAGAGGATTTGGGAGACATGGGCGATTTGGGAATCACAGAAGCGGATAAAATCAAGGGAGGAAAGGTAATTGGGAACAGCGACAACGAAGAGAGTGGTGGATCGGGAGCTGTGTGAAGAGTTGCGGTAGAGATGGATGAGGCCTTTGCGTTCCGTGAGTTTGAGGGTTGGTGTGAGTTTATCGGGAGGATGAGCTCTCCTCGATGATGCGTAGCTGAAACCGGATTCTTCTTCTTCGATGGAGATTGGCCGCTCCAAGTCAACCGAATGAACTCTCAGGACGAACATCGCCACAAGCGGGACAAGGAAAGCTAACCTTGATTTCGCAACCGAGAAGAAGAAGAAGAGAGATAAAGAAAGAGGGCGATATAGAGCGCTCGTCTCTGAGATCACCGAAGCCGGAATTCGCCACCGCTATGCTGCAGCGGTGGTGGTTCGATGTCGATACCCGGTGACGAATGGGCCGGGCCTCTCTTGTTTCTTATTTTTTGTGTTCAAGTACGGCTATTATTGTGGGCCATTTGTAGTTAATCGGCTTCAGTTCAATTGTTACTATTTTCAATTTTTGGGCCCTTTTAGACAGCTATCTTCAAATTGTTATCTCTTAAAAGCCCATATCATAGGTTTTTATTTTGACCAAGTTCAAAGACTATTTTATAACTTATAAACTACCCGCCACGTTGAAAGCTTGTGAGCAGCACAAAGTTTTTTTAATTTTAATTCTATTTAATTACTTATTGTGTTGAGTTTTTATACCAATTAAAAAGTTATCCAATTGTCATAAAAAGTATCATCCCAGTTTTTGAGTTGGTCAACCATTTTGGGTATAAGTTTTGATTTTGAATTTGATGTGGTAAGCATGATTTTCTTTTTCGTGGTAGACTTTTAGTTCAAACAACAAAAAACATTCGAGAATATGGAAATACACATGGACATCATCTCCAATAAAAATACACGAAAATCGGTGACAGTTGCTTTATAGACTTTTGTCAAAAGCACACACGTTTTATGGATATCTACCACGTTTATAATAAGTACATCGCTGATTCATGGTTCTTTGCAAATATTAATATACCCATATATAGTCCAAACTCTAAGGATAAGATCGGAGTATTAAAGGCACATCAATCTCCAGTGCTTCAAAAGTTTATCAAGTGGAATATAAACAGCTTGTATATTAAAAAATTAATGTATCTTAATTCCCAAATGCGAATATTTATTGGGAAGAATCTTACATGAAATCATCAAATCCATTAGTTTATGTAACACTTTTCACTGTTGATCTTCCGTGTAAACTTATCTACAGGTTTTGGATTTTGTTGTTTCGTTTTCTTAAAGGGCCATTTGTGAATACTTAAACTAACGTCATGATTAATTTATCCAACATACATACATGTAAAGTTAATGAAAGGAACATTTTATAATCAAATATGTAACTAGTATAAAACTAAAAGTGCACATAAACTATACAACTCTTAAGCCATAAAACATTATTTTTGTAATAGTTAGAATGGTTATGGCCTTATGAAAATGTCTACACTAGCTAGTACTTAAATCCCAACACGGATATCTACAGTTTTTGAAACATATATATGTTATGGTTTTGAATCCGATTTTGGTTAGTTATTACAGATTCATGCTTATTATCCATCTCATATATCCGAATTTAGTTGTTAAATGTGTGACATTCACATTCCATGCTGTAATATTTGGTATGAATTTGGTTCTTTATAAAATTCAGTTGGCGATATATATATATATATATATCAATGCTACGAAGTTTTGCCACTTGATAAGCGGCGAGCTTTTTTTCCTTCTCCGATATTAAGGCCGTTAATGTTTGAAGTGTTTTTCTAAAACACTATGTGCGGTGCGGTTTCAATCACCAATCAACAAGATTTTAATATAGTGTGGTGCGGTTTTCATTTTTTAATTAGAAAATAAATAGTAAAGGTGCGGTTCAATTTTTGTAAAAAAAAAACTGCACCGCACTCAACAGTAGTTAATTACGCTAGGTTTTGTATATATATATATAAATTGAAAACATTATAAAAACTAACGTACTAACGCAACGAGAGTTAAAGCTAAATTATGGAAATTGATCAAAACTAAAATTATGAATTAAAACGTTAACTTTAAAAATAATTCGAAGATATTATATTATTTTATTTTTNTTTTTTTTTTTTTTTTTTTGTCGACAGCCCAAAACCTAAACCGATTCAGTGAACCAAACCGGATGTATTGAGTTTACATGAATAAAATCTGATGGGTAGATTCGAGCACCTCGTGCTAGCTTGTCTGCCACTGTATATTTATTTAGTTATGGTTCTTAATTAATTTATGAAAAGATTTGATCATTAACAAATTAATAATTTTAATTTATAATCATATAAATATCATTAATATATTTTTATTTATAAAATATTTATCTAAAATATATATTCTGCACAACTTTTTACATTTTCACCATTCACACATTTAGACCGCACCGCATGTTTTTTTTCACCATTCATATATTGTCATGCACCGATTGTTCCGCAGTAACCGCATTTGTTCCGCATGATGCGTTTTTTTCCAACCGCACTGCACTAAAACTGCACCGCACCTCCGAAACCGTTTGTCCCGTATCGCTCAAGTCGATATCACCATTCGAAGTCTAAATTAACAATTCTTTCAATTTGTGATAATTTTATAAAACTGCAGGTACGTCTTTCATTCTTTATTGTTTACATACTTGTATGAAGAACATCACTGATTATGCAGGAAGAGAAGAGAAGCTATCGAAGCTTATTCTTGTGTTGATTATGCAGGAAGAGAAGAGAAGCTATCGAAGCTTATTCATTCCCACTCCTCCTCCTCGCTCTGTAAGGGAAGAGAATCCATGCTGTCGAAGCTTGTTCCCTCTCACTCCTCCTCCTCGCTCTGTAAGGGAAGAGAATCCATGATGTCGAAGCTTGTTCCCTCTCACTCCTCCTCCTCGCTTTCCGAGAAGCTTTCTAAGCTTGTTCACTCCTCCCTCTCCCTCTCGTGCTTCTCCTACTTTTTCCTCGTCCGGGAGAATCATTCTCCGGCCACGCAGGAAGAAGAAGCCAAGTGGCCGTTGATTTCTATGGAAAGTACTTGGTGCCATGTTTCTCGCGTCACATTCTTGCGTAACCGTTTTTTTGGTCATTTTGAGTTTTTATCTCAGGTTTACGATAGAACCAACCGGTTTGAATTGAATTGAACGGTTTCAATTAAATATTTTCACATGATGGTTTTATTGGCTCAATTTGGCTCAATTGAAAAACACATTTTCGGTTCGATTCGGTTTGGTTTGGTTAGGTTCAACCAAAAACGAAAAAAGAAAAATCTTGATTCATGTTAACCCTCTTCGTACCCGTCTCTAAAAAAAAGGTATCCGTGACCTTAGGGTCGGGTAAAGGGTATCATAAATTTATTACCCGTAGGTAAGGGTCGGATAACGGGTATCAATTTTTTTTAAAGTATCCGTCTCGTTACCCGACCCATAAATACCCGTTTAATTGTATTTTATAACATT
>PKML01055260.1:34984-114088 GCA_002933935.1 Eutrema yunnanense | reverse complement strand
TTTTAAGAGCTGATGAAGCTGGGATTCTGAGAGACCAAGAGGGTCATGTGTGTAATTATAGAGGGCAGCGACTTGATGACGCTGGAAACGTCGTTGTCCCTCCTGCTGTTATGGAGATTATCGCGCCAGCTGGGTGCGCCAACGTTGGGAATGCTGCAGGTGATCGAGGTAGAACACTTGCTGAGCACAACAGACCTGATCAGTTCTTTGCCAATCGATCTGCGATTCGCATCCCAACTTTTTAGAGGAACGACTTCGAGCTGAAGCCTGCGTACTATGCTCTTGTAAATCAGAGCCCTTTCCATGGCCTACCTCATGAGCATCCTATGGATCATATCGAGAGATTCGAGGACTTGGTCACAGGGATGAAGTACAATGGAGTGCCCAATGAGTTTATGTTCTGCAAACTTTTCCCATACTCTCTTGGTGGGGATGCTGCTTATTGGCTGAAGCAGTTAGCTCCCGATTCTCTAACTACATGGGATGAGACGAAGAAAGCATTCCTGTGCAACTTCTATGATGATGCAAGATCTGAAGAGCTCAGGAACAAGATTTCCCAGTTTTCTCAAGGTCCAACAGAGGGACTCAAGGCAGCTTGGATTCGTTTCAAGTCGTATCAGAGAGATTGTCCACATCATGGGTTCAATCAAGTTCAGTTGCTGAGCATATTTTACAGAGGGATCGATTGGAGGTACCAGATGGCTCTGGATACTGCGAGTAATGGTAACTTCAACACTAGGTATCCAGACGATGCAGTCGTGCTAATTGAGAACTTGGCGTCTAGCAATAGCACCAAGAATGCTGACCTCGAGAGGAAGAAGCAAGCTGGAGGAATCGATGCATCACAGATTGCTGAAGTTCAAGCCAAACTGGATTTCCTGATCGGGAAGAATCAGAAAGTAGTTCATTTTGCTGTTGAGAACGAAGTAGAGGATTGTAACTATGTTGGTGGTTCTGGATTTCAGGGTCAACAATTTGGATACAACAACAACAGGAACTTCAGCAACAACAATCGCAACTATGGGAACTCTTCATATCAACCAGTTTTTCCCAAATCAACAGATAACGAGATGAAATCCATGATGGAACAGGTCCTTCCGGGACAGCAGAAGTTGCAGGTGGATTTCAATGGAAAGCTTGACTCGCTGTACACTGACCTGAATGGGAAGATTGACCATCTGAATGGGAAGGTTGATCATCTGAATGGGAAGATTGAAGCTGTCAGTCTCTCCCAGAGGAAGCTGGAAACTCAGGTCGCTCAAACCGCATCAGCTGTGCAGAGGCAGGAAGGTTTTCTTCCAGGAAGGACTGAAAATCCAAGAGCACACGTCAATGCCATCATCTCGAGTGCATGAAATCTCGATGAAGAACCTGGAATCGCCAGGGCATCGATCGATACCCCCAGGTGTCGATCGATGCCGGTTACAATTTTGAAACGGGATACTTCCAAAACCCGTGTATTGATCGATACCCCCACAGGTATCGGTCGATACTAAGGCGATTTCTGTAGATCCTCGTGAGACTTCGACTGTGGTGCCTAAGGTAGTTGCAGAACGAGTGTATATACCCAAGGCACCTTATCCTATAGTTCCTAAGCTGACAAGGGAGGAATGGGAGATTGCTAGATTAAGGTATTTGCTGGATAACACGAACGCGGAGCTTCTTTCTGATAACGATGTATCTGCCAAGAACGATTCAAAAGCGTCAGTATCGATCGATACCCTACCTGGTGTCGATCGATACCCCTCGCAGAAAGAGCCTGAAACTGAGAAAACACGTGAGGTGATCAGAGAAAGAGTTCGCAAGTCACTACAGCCGCGGCAATTGACACAGAGGGAAGACCCAGGGAAATTCGCAGTGCCATGCTTTATCTCTGGAGTCAAGTTCAAAGAGTCTCTCGTTGACTCAGGGTCTAGTGTCAATGTGATGTCGAAGGAAATTGCTGAACGATTGAAGGCTGATATAAGACCCCCTACTTTGCTTCTCACGTTTGCAAACTCTTCCACCTCACCTCCATACAGCACCATCCATCCTTTGCCTATTAAGGTGGGAAATTGTCTGGTGCCCACTGACTTTCAGGTTGTGGAGATGAGCAAGGGATCTGAGGTTTCTCTGCTCCTGGGACGACCGTTCATGGCTACTGCTGGTGCGATCATCGACACACCTAATAAGAGACTATCTTTCTCTTACGTTGATGGAGATGTATACTCTAATGCCATTCCCCCTAGGAGTGCTCCGACATGTGTCTCTAGCATCAAGGTTACCACAGGAGAGTCACTTGCAATTGACATTGTGGAAGAGCCTCCTGATGAGCCTACTGTCGCAGAGATCTCAGCTGTACCAACCAACATCCCCAAAGAAGTTGCCAAGAAGACCAAGGCAACAAAGAAGAAAGCCCAAAGCAACAAGGTCGAGAATCCCCATATCACATTGATTCCTCAGAAGTGTGATGGGAATTCGATTGAGTATAAGGTGAAGTGCAGAGGAGCTTCAAAGCCATTCTCTAAGGCCAGGGTTCTTCTTACTTCAGAGCTGAAAGAGAAAGGACAGGAGTGTCAGGACAGCATGTTGAGCAAAACCATGAAGATAGCAATGTCGAGTTATGGAGCCTGTTTTGGTGCAAGCTCTCACTTTTATCCAGCCTGAAAGGCGTTACAGTCAAGCTATTGACGTTAAACGAGCGCTTGGTGGGAGGCAACCCACTGGTGAGTCTGTCCTTGAGTCATTTTTGGTTTTTATTTTCGTTTGTTTTGAGTCTTTGTCAGGATGAACAAGGAGCAACTCGAAATCGCCTAAGCATCGATCGATACCCCACTGGTATCGATCGACACCGATCGCGAAAATACGGTTCGTCATGTTGATTTAAGCTTGGTATCGATCGATACCAAGCTGTGTGTCGATCGACACTCGACGTTCCAGCAAGGTAACTTCTTATTTCTCTTCGTTTCTTCTGTCCTTTTGTTTTCTTTTACCTACTCTAGGCTAGATAACACTAGGGACAGTGTTGTTCAAGTCTGGGGGAGGTGTCTGCTGACATTGTTTTTGTTTTTCTTAGAGTCAGTTGTTTTATCGAGTCAAATTGTTTTATTGAGTCAAAACCTGTTGGAAATAATGATCCTGTGCTTGAACCTATTGATGTGATTTTGTTTTTGAGTGCACAGTGTTACAGGATCAGCTCTAGATCGACTAATGAAAAATCCAAGGACTGACCAGTTGACTAGAAAACATCCATGTTTCCAGCAGAGTTCTTCTGAAACCTGAGCCAAATTTTTGCACTTCATCAATGTGGTTAGTGTTCATAGAGCTTGATTCATCATTCATATCTGATAAAGGAACCCATGTGTATTAGTGTTATGGTATCTCTCTCCCCTGTTATAAGTTGATAGATAAGTGCATAAAAGATTGAAATGATTTTCTTCTGAGTAGAGGGTTAGGAAAATTTCCAGCGATCCCATTATTCTACTTAAGAGGAAATGATCACACAAAGGTTTGGAAGCGAGGCTAGGATTTTCCTATGATGCCATTATTCGCCTACATCCTTTGATACATTGAGAGGGAAGAACCGGGGATTTGGTGGCAAACACCATCAATACTCGCGTCTCATACCTTGATGTATATATGCAAAGCTGAAAATAAAAAAAATGGAACATAATAAGAAATAAGTCTGGGGGAGAGAAATTGATACAAAAAGTGTGAAAAAGGGTGGTTCCTTGTCATGATATTGTCTGGTAAAGAGTCTAGAAGGTTCTTGAATATTAGCTACAGCGATGAAGGTTTTACTTGAACAAAGCTGTGGGATTTTGTGTGGAGTCTGGAAAAGCTGTGAATGTCTACGGAGAAGTACATGGTGGTTAGATCAAAAGCTGATCAGGTGACATTTGGGTGCTTGGTGAGTCTCCGCGTTTTCAAACCTCTTTCTCTGTTTAGTCTTCTATTTGCTTGAGGGCAAGCAAAGGCTAAGTCTGGGGGAATTGATATATCATGGTTTTTACCCTGTTTAGACCATGATATAAGTCCTTTTTATAGAGTTTTTCTAGTATTTTGTAGTATTTTAGAGTCTTTTACAGGTCTTAGCACGTTTGGAGGATTATTGGAAGTATTGGATCTTTCTGGAGCAGTTTGGAGCAGAGCTAAAGATCGTGTTGCTGAGTACCTGTTTTCACGGCAAGCATCGATCGATACCCCCTGGTATCGATCGATACCCATCGCAGCAGGACACGACCCGCGAGTTTTCCAAGAGTTGAAGAATTGCAAAAGTGCCCAGAAGACTCTGATAATTACAAGAAGACCCCAAGTCGTGATTTAGGTTATAAATAGGATTTTACAGCCATTGTTTAGGCTATGCCTTTTTATGCTTTTTATTACTTTGGTTTGAGACAAGTCTGATTTCCCTTCGTCCGAGATCAGATCTCAAGAACCTCTTGTTATTATTCTATTGATGATTTATTCAAGCATATTGATTGTTTCATTATCTATGTCTGAGTAGATCCACCTTAGGTTTAGGGTTTTCTCATAAGGGTTTTCTCTGAATGCTAGGTTAATTATCTGTTTAGGATTCACCATCTGAATTATAGTTCTTCGCTTAGGTTGTGTTCAAAGCTAATTCTAGGTTGACGAATCTAGAACTTAGAACTTAGGATAATTGATTAGGCACGTTAGTGCGATTAATTACCTGATAGAACCTAAGTGAGCAAATTGGTTATTCGCAAAGAAATTTGGTTTAATTGATTTGTGAACATATCAAACCTGTTATTAAAGCTGATTTAGACTTTAGGATTCGCAAAGAGATTTGGAATTCCTAGGATTTAGATTTAGATAATTCTCGCAACGACAGTTGGTTAATTATACCTTAGTGATTTGAGTTCAAGAACTGCGCTAAATCTGAATCCTGTTAGTTAGTTTATCTGCATTCATTGATTTCCTGAGAAAAACCCTGAGCCTATATTTTCCTGATTGAATTACAACTCCTTTAATTTCTGCATTGCTTTTAATTACATCTGCTTGGCTTAGCTTAATTCTATTCTATATAATCTATTGCGCGTTTCTGTGAGTCTTCTGTGGTTCGACCCCTAGCTATATTATAACTACTGCTTTAGTACTGTTAGGGTATTAAATTGAGCATATCAAATACTCAAATAGAAAATAAGAAAGAGTAACAAAAGGGTTCGAAATCTTCTCTCGACGAACAGAGTTTCAGACTTGTCTCCCTTCAAAAGCTCTCTCACAAATCAAAGCAAAATAAAGCATAGCCCTTAAAGTGGCTGTAAAATCCAATTAAATAACCTAAATCACGTTTTGGGGCTTCTTGTAAATAATAAAGTCTTCTGGGCAATTTTGCAATTCTTCAACTCTTGGAAAAGTTGCGACTCGTGTGTGCTGTAGTGAGTATCGACCGATACTAGTGAGTATCGATCGATACCTAGCGTCAAATCGGGTACTCAGCAACACGAACTTCAGCTTTGCTCCAAAATGCTCTAGAAAGCTCCAATATCTCCAATTATGCACCAAACGTGCTAAAACCTGTAAAAGACTCTAAAACACTACGAAATAGTATAAAGACTCTATAAAACGGACTTATATCATGGCCTAAAAGGGGTAAAAACCATGAATTAGTCTTGGATCATCTAACCTCGATTATCCCATCCTTCAATTCGTTTATATTTCTTGCATTACAACTTGTTTAGTTTGCTATTTCTTGTTCTCAATTTAAGTTGCTTAGTTCATTGGTTAAACAACAACTCTTGCTTATTTTGCTTAACTTAAGAAGTGTTTTGTATTCTTGGTGCCTTGAAACAATACCCATTGGATTGATCCTCTTATACTAGCAATAGTATATCGAGTAATTGATCTCAAGACTTGCAAAAGTCCTTCATCAATTTGAGCCATTTATATCCTGTGAATAAAAAAATTAAATACATTATGCAAAATAAATGATTTATGGTATTTAATTAAATACATTATGCAAAATAATATAAATGATTTATGGTTCTTAATTTATAAACATCAAAATCACGGACGTAGCTCTCATATTCCAAAACGTCGTCACAGTTTGTTATAATATATGTATGCAAATGTCTTTGTTCCTCCTCAGTTAGTCGCCAAGGCCTCTCTTTTCCACTAAGCCTTCCGATTTGTGCAAATAGATTTGGGACATACACCGGATACACTGGTTTT
Organism: Eutrema yunnanense; assembly: GCA_002933935.1. Lineage (NCBI taxonomy): Eukaryota > Viridiplantae > Streptophyta > Magnoliopsida > Brassicales > Brassicaceae > Eutrema > Eutrema yunnanense. The sequence goes on along the minus strand of PKML01055260.1, from coordinate 107,914 downwards.
TCTCCTCCATCATCATGCCGTGACAGACGTCTACTTTTAGTCTTGACCGAAGATGGAAAGTTGTAGCTCGCAAAGTTCAATGCTTCTTCATTAATGCTCTGTGAAACAATAGAACCCTCTACTCTTGCAAGATTTTTCACCTTTTTCTTTAGGTGGAACATATACCGTTCAAAAGGATACATCCTTTGATACTGAACTTGCCCACCAAGTGCTGCTTCTCTAGGGAGATGAATAGGAAGATGTTCCATAACATCGAAAAATACTGGTGGAAATATTTTCTCGAGGTTGTAAAGGAGAACCGGTATCTTCTCATCCAGGTTTCGGATACCGTCTGATGTAAGTTATATCGTGCATAGATTCCGGAAGAAAGCACCGATTCGAGGATTAATGGCTGCAAGAAAATATCAAGGGATCTCTTAGGATGCTCCGGTCCGGGGACGAGAATTGTTAGGAACAAAAAACTCTCGTTTCATGCACAAACTATGCGGCAAATTGTAAGGTGTGACGATTACTGGCCACAATGAATATTGCCTCCCATGTTTTTCAAAAGGGTTGAATCCATCTGTAGATAACCCGAGGTATACGTTCCTTGGCTCATACGCAAAACTAGGATAGACCTCTTGAAAATGTTTCCACGCTGCTGCATTTGAGGGATGCACAATATCTCCATATGAGTTATGTTCTGCATGCCATCTCATAGTGCGCTCGGATGTATATAACCTCTTCAACCTCTCTGTTACCGGCAAATACCACATCTGTTTATGTGGAACAGGTACTCTGCCACCCGTTTCCTGATACCGAGGTTTGTGAAAAAAATGACACATCACACGGTTCCCGTCCCTTCTCCAGTAAATCATACAATTGTCGATGCACAAGACCAGCTACAAGTTTATGAACCTCGTAGTATGAAGCCGGTGAGATATTATCTTCAGGTAAAATATCTTTCACAAAATCAGCTATCGCATCCACACAATCCTCCGCCAAGTTGAAATCCGTATTTATAGTCATCAACCTGCTTGCAGTTGATAAAGGCGATATTCCCTCTCTACATCCTTCGTATAGTGGATGGTTAGCTGCATCTAGCATATCAAAAAACTTCCGAGCTTCTAAATTAGGTTCCTCTATTCTAATACCATCTTAAACATACGATGCTACGTTTTCACGAAACACATCATTCACCATTTGAACAATACCTACGTTTTCATCTACTTCCGGTGTTGGTTCCTCTATCCTACCCGAATAATCACTGCTACTACCATAATATTGCACCATTGAATCAGTTTCTCCGTGCGTATACCAAATCTTGTAACCCGGCATAAACCCATTCCTATAAAGGTTATTGCATACTTCCCTAATAGAGACTAATCTATGATTCCATCATTTAGTACATGGACAATATATTTTACCGTATTCCGACGTCATGCTATTGTTTGTCGCAAATGTCATGAATTCCTCAACACCTTGTGCATACTCATCCGTCAGTTGACCCGTCGATGGATCTTGCCGTGGTTTATCCATCCACGATTGAAAATAATAATAAGGGTTTGGGTTAGAAGAAGACATTTTCTAAGTTTTTTTTTTTGTAAGTTTTGAATGAGGGTGGAGATGTATTTATAATGAATTTTCCGTGGATTCCCAACTGGTTTTCATTTTCTAAAGTCTATAAAACGGCTAGTGCAACGGGCAAATTAACGGATCTATTTTGTCGGAAATCGGTCGGAATTCCCGACCGATTTCTATTTTTCAAACGTCTATAAAACGGCTAATGCAACAGGCAGATTAAAAGATCTATTTCGTCGGAAATCAGCCAGAAATTTCCGACCGAATTTTGACGATTCTAAATCGGTCTCTATGTCGTCGGATTTTGGTCGGGAATTCCGACTGATTTCCGACGTTTAAAAATTTGTCAGGAATTTCAGACAGATTAACGACCGTCATTTTTTCCTCGGTATTTTATCGGAAATACATCAGGAATTGGTCGGAAATTCCTGACCGAATTTTCCCCGTCGGAGATCGGTATGTTTTCTTGTAGTGTTTCTCTAACTTACATATGTTCATTTCCTATGGTATGTCAATCATTTTGGAATATCAATTATACGGAATCATGAATTGAGCTATAAAATTTATGCAAAAAGTAGAATACTATTGCCCTGGTGGAAGTTGTTATGGAATAGATACTATGTTGAAAGAAGAGAGAAATCTGAAGAACAGTCACCCACAAACTATGTTTTATCCTTATAAATTACCCAAAATAATTTGAATTCCCTATAGTTTCTTGTAAGCATTGTTAATATGTTGATTTAATGAAAAGTTTAGACTTAAGTAAAATAATATAAAAATATCATTACATAATTCATGAAGAATGGTTCTACACAGAGATTGGTGATCCAGTTTATTTTGCATAATTAATAATGGTAAAATCTACTTTATGGGTCACTATTCTTCACATCTCTTCTCCTCTTTCAAATTAGTTTCTCTTCCAGAACAGTTTCTACAAGGAAAATATTCATTGCACAATAAAAGCATAAACTACAATCCATGTTAAGCTACAAATTAAAATTAGTTTTCGTAATTTTTGAAAATCCGAATGATTATTATTTCGTTGACACTTTCATCATAAAGTTTTGGATAATGTATGTGGGAGTCGAAACTCGCAGAATCAAATTTTGTAAGGGACTTTAAAAAGGGAACATAAGATTCTGAAAGAAAAACACAAGTGCAGAGATCCAAAGATGGTTTCTTTATTGCTGTTTCGAAAGCTTTTCGTACAAGACAATTTTGCTAAGTGTTTGCTTGGTCAAAAAGCATGTCGTTTATGAATGACAATACTAACTATTTATAAAAATCTCGTGAGCGAGGATCTCATAAAGTATTTGGAATCTTTTATTTTTTCTTGTGCGGCTGCCGACTTTAATCACTTTCTAGGGAGAATCAGATAACCTTGCTAATCTGATAGGCTCGCGGTTCGGCCCATTATGCTTGAAAGGTGATCTCCATCTCGGCCCATATACCTTTGCTCCGGCTCGGCCCATGAAGTATGTGATCAGGCTGACGCGATCAGATTGTTCTCCGAAAATTCAGATTTTAAATTTATAAACCTAAAACTCTGCAAGTGCCCGTAAGTGCGTTGTATGACTTAAGGTATTGATCCACAGGGAGGAAAAATGTTATGGTGTGTTTATGGTGTGTCACGAAACGAGTGCTAGAAATTTAAAATAAATTATGCGAGTAAATAAGAAAGCGAGCAAGTAAATAAACTAGTAAGCAAGCGAACAATTAAAAACGAAAATAAGAAAACAATCAAGTAAAATAAACGATTAAGCTAAGCGAGGTTGTAAAAAAATAAACTAAGCGTTGGGAAATCGGGAACTCTCTAGGGATCATGGCCGAAAATCATAGGAATTTTGCTAGGGTTTTTAATGCGACTTTTGTCGTCTTTTTGTTTTTGAACTTCGAACACGGACACTGTGTGTAACCTACTTTCGTACATCCTACACACCGATAACTTTAGTACTCGACCATTAGCTTTTGTCTCCGGCCGCGCAAAAATTTATGATGATACGCAAAGGTCGTTAACGTTCACAACCCCTACACAAGTATACTTTCGTATCTTGTGACGGTTTTGTTCGCCTACCCTAGGTCAACCATATAGATACAATACTTTCGTAACTCTAAAAATATCTAAGATCAGTTTCAAGGTAGCTAATCAAGCAAACATGCATTAAAAATAAGGATAGAACGAAGAATCCTAATCGATACCCTTAAGATCCCTTTGCCTAACAAGAGAACTACTCGGACACAATTAAATAAATCAAAGACATGAATAGATAAATAGCAGGAGGTTGGTGAAGGAGCCTCTCGAGTTTAAGAACTAAGTACGGAAAGAACTTCTTCAACAATCTCGAAAGTAAGAACAAAAGCTTTAAAAAAGTACACTACAAGAAAACAGCGTTTTGGCGACTGCAGACGTAGTCGCCAAATAGTCTGTAAAAGGTGGCGTACGACTACTTAGCGACTATAGTCGGTAATCTTTAGTCGGTGAAGTATATAGTCGTAAAAGTAGTCGTAAAAAGGCGACTACTTTACGACTACATCACATGAACAGTGTGTAGACGGTCAATCGTCGTAAAGTATTCGCCAAATTGTGCGACTAATCGGCGACTATATTTGCGACTATTGAACGGCTATAGAATGGGTCTAGATGCAGTCGGATAGTTTTAGTCACTAAGTAGTCGTAAAATTTAGTTACTATTTATCGACTATTCTATGACTAATATACCGACTATTTGGCGAATAATAGGAACATCAAGTTTTGATGATTAAAATATTTTGCGACTACTTAGCTACTCTACTGCGACTATTTGGCGACTAACAGGCGACTATTTAGTGCCTATATTTTTGTCAAAATCAGAATATGGTAAAATCGATTGGTGTTTGGTTTGTTTCTCAAATGGTAACCTGTTATGATACAAACTTAAACTTAAAAAACTTAAAGATACAAAATAACATTTCATTATAAAACTATAAGTATTCAAACTCCATAACAAATGCTAAAACATAAACAAAATCAACAAGTTCACATAACATGTTCATGAGTTAAAAAAAATAGTCTGGTTGAATGGTTGATGGAAGCAGATTTGTTTCGGTTGTTGCTGGAGTTGAATGAGATGCCACGAAGTCTAGGAAATGCGGATCAGTTTGGCGCATGTACTTTTCAACCAAGGAGAAGTGCTCTGCTTCACGGGCAGCAACCTCAGCATCACGCCGTTCATTGTAAGCAGTCTGGTCTTCGATTTTCTTCTCAGCTTCCTTCAGTTGCTCTTGCAGTGCAACAAATGATGAAGAGTCTCCTGGTTGCTTGCGCTTGCCATTGATAAGACTCTCCTTCAGGCTTCCAACTCCATAAGGAGTTCCTCTTGAATCCTTCTCGGTTGCCTGTGAAAAGTATGAGAAAAAAGCAGAATTCAAAAGTCAATATAAAAACCACAATATAAGACTATATGTGGAATGTGAAAATTGTATATTCATTGTTGTATTACCTGAAGAAAGATGCTCGTATGTTCATCTGCTGTTAGCTCTCGAGGTCGCAAAGCACCGTCCGAAACTTATGAAATCTCTGTCCCGAGCTCAGTCAGCTTCTCTTGCAACTTCTTCTCATACGTTGGAACGATTTTCTCCGCCTTCCTATCGACATAGGTACCATCTGGCTTTGTGTGAGTCCTAATGAAAACCTCACCAAGACTAACCGGTCTTCCCAATTCCTCTTCCTGCAATGTAAAAACAAAGGATTATGACATAATTTAAAGCTGTTAAGGTGTAAGAAAATGAAAAAAGTTACTACCCATTTCGTGTTGAATTTGTTGATACGACTTTGGCCCTGATAAATGGATGTGAGGACCGAGACCGGCACGGTCAGACATACGAGCATTAGAATAGGTTCGACTCCTTTCCTTTGCTTCTTCAGTGTCCCAGTAGTCGGTCATCGTTTTCCAGAGAGATTCGCCGATCCAATTAGGCCGCTCTCGACTAGTCCTCACGCTGCTAACCATGTCTTTCATCCGTCGTTGACATATCTCTTTCATCCGTCGTTGACATATCTCCTTGAAATACACACTTACACACACACGCATATAGATACAAACAAACACACACATTAGCATAGAACACCAGAATCACATCCTAAACTATCCTAGACCAGAATCACTTTCAAAACTATTGCCACATTGTACTTAAACTTACACACACACACACTCGGACACACAGACACACACACACACACACACACACACACAGACTCTATCCTAAACACTACAAATACATCCTAAACACATTTCTCACAAAACATGTGGATAAGCAATCTCACAAAATCACACATTCAAATCCAGTACAACAACATCAACAATACAATTACAGCGATGCAAAAACAAGAAGAACACAAAAAACAATCGCATTTACCAGATGGAGAACTTACCATCTCGAGTTCGGCGTCGGTGTGGGAGAGACGACGGTGGTAAACTGATCCCGGTCTGGCACCATAACCAGAACATTGAGAGCCCGCAGCGTGTCCTCCTGGAGATCCGGCAACACTGGAGATTTGTCTTCGAAGTTGTGGCCTTGAGAAGATGGATGACTCTGAGCCTGAGAGTTGTGAAGTGGTGACGCAGGAGCGTCCTCCAGTGGAGCCGAATGAGGCTCACAGCGTTCTTCTCCACTGTGTTGAAGCCCGAAGTTCTACAAAAGTTATTGCGGCGGTGGAAAGCTCCGGAAATGTGGTGCTGACGTTGACGGTTGACGGTGACTTGAGGTGGAGGTGGAGTGAATTGGGTCTCCGGCGTGAAGTTGTACTGCGGCGGAAGAGTTTTCGTTGTTCGTGACGTAGTCGGCGAGGGATTGGACCCTCCGGGTCTCTGAGAAACGTTGAGGGCGTTTCTCCTCTTATGTTTTCCACCGTTCTTCCCTCCTGGCATTGTGGGCTCTTCTCTGAGAGATTCGCCAGATATATTGGGGAAATTTGGGTTTCAAATAGGAATCAATCAGAAGAGGAAAAGAAGGAGAAGAGATTAGGGATTTGAAGAATCGAAGGAGAAGAGATTCGAAGAAGAAATCAAAGGAGAAGAGATGAAGAAATCGATCGAGAAGAGATGAAGATGAGCATAGGAAACCAAAGTTTTTTTTTTTATCTTTTCTCGTTGACTTAAAAATTGGGTTGTGTGATAAATACCAATTAATGACCCTGGCCTACTGGTAATCATTTAGTCTTGATTCAATCCCCCATGGTTCCAATCTTTGTGAAGACAAATATTTTTTATTTTTTTTACTCAAAACGACAAATAATGTAAAATACAAATTACACCGAAATTGTGACATAAGTAACATAGTTAATTAGTAGGGTTCTTCGTCATCTGATTCTTCGTCATCGCAATTACGCTCTTGTAAGTCAGAAGCCTTTCCATGGCCTACCTCACGAGCATCCCATGGATCATATCGAAAGGTTCGAGGATTTGGTCACTGGTATGAAGTACAATGGAGTGCCCAATGAGTTCCTTTTCTGCAAACTTTTCCCGTACTCTCTTGGTGGGGATGCTGCTTATTGGCTGAAGCAGTTAGCTCCTGATTCGCTAACTACATGGGATGAGACGAAGAATGCGTTCTTGAACAATTTCTATGATGATGCGAGATCCAAGGAGCTCAGGAACAAGATCTCTCAATTCGCTCAGGGTCCGACAGAAGCATTCAAAGCTGCTTTGATTCGTTTCAAGTCTTATCAGAGAGATTGTCCGCACCATGGGTTCACTCAGGTTCAGCTGCCGGGCATTTTCTTCAGAGGAGTTGATTGGAGGTACCAGATGGGAAGGATGCTGCGAGTAATGGGAACTTCAACACCAGGTATCCAGATGATGCGGTTGTGTTGATTGAAAACTTGGCGTCTAGTAATAGCACCAAGAATGTTGATTTCGAGCGAAAGAAGCAGGCTGGAGGAGTTGATGGATCGCAGATTGCTGACGTGCGGGCCAAACTAGATTTCCTGATCGGGAAGTCGAAGAAATCTGTGCACTTTGCTGATGAAGTCGCTAATGTGGAAGAAGAATAGGAGGATGTTAACTACGTTGGTGGATCTGGTTTTCAGGGTCACCGATTTGGGTACAACAGCAACCGAAACTTCAATAACAATCAGCAAGGGGTGTACAAGTTTGAGGGGAACCAATCGGGTTTCGGAGCAAAGCAATTTACTTAGAAACCACTTCAGAGCAGCGATTTCACTCGAAATTTTGGGAATTCTTCGTACCAACCCATCTCTCCAAAAACCAAGGAGAGTAAGATGGAATCCATGATGGAACAGATTCTTCAGGGACATCAGAAGTTGCAGGGGGATTTTAATGGGAAGTTTGACTCTCTGTACATGGATCTGAATGGGAAAATCGAAGCCATCAATCTTTCCCAAAGGAAGCTGGAAACTCAGGTTGCTCAGACAGCAGCAGATGTAAAGAGGCATGAAGGTTTTCTTCCAGGGAAAACTGAGAATCCAAGGGCACACATCAATGCCATCACTTTGAGGAGTGGAAAAGAGGTGCTTACAGGAGTGAAGAACAGTCCAATCGCAGAAAATCTCGTCGATCTTGCTGGAGATGACGATTGGGATTCTGAAAATCCCAGGTATCGATCGATACTAGCCAGTGTCGATCGACATCGGTCCAGACATCTGCACGAGTGGATCCAAAATCCCGTGTATCGATCGATACCCCTCAAGTATCGATCGATGCTGATACACAGGTCATGAAAGAGCCCAAGATTGTCAAGGAGAGGGTGTATAAACCCAAGATGCTTTATCATATGCCTCCTAAGTTGACAAAGAAGGAATGGGAGGATGCCATATGCAAGTCTATGCTGGATAAATTGGTTGTGGAGCTTCCTTTTGTTGATGCTATTAAGACTTCCCCAGCTATCAGGAGGTATGTGAAGAAGATGGTTTCTAGCAATGTGAACCTTGAGGAATGTGTCATGATGATTACAGCTGAGTGCAGTGCGATCCTACTCAACAAAATTCCCAAGAAGCTACCAGACCCAGGGAGCTTTGTTTTGGACTGCACTATCTTCACAGAGAGATTTGAGCGTGCTCTCTGCGATATTGGGTCGAGTGTGAACCTTATGCCACACTTAGTTGCCAAGCGAATGGGGATGACAGATTTCCAATCTACAAGGATTTCGCTGGTACTTGCTGATCGCTCAGTGCGACTTCCAGAGGGACTACTCGAAGATGTCCCAATCAAGATTGGGAATTGCTTGATACCAACAGATTTCATCGTCCTGAAGTACGATGCTGAGCCTAAAGATCCTCTTATCCTAGGCAGGCCATTCCTTGCAACTGCTGGAGCCTTGATTGACAGTAAGAATGGACAGATAGCTCTCAACATCGGTGATTTGGTGATGTCCTTTAACATGGAGAAGATGATGAAAAGGCCAACCATCGATGGGTAGACATTCTATGTGGACACCTTCAGTGACATAGCTGAAGAGTACTTCCTGGAGATGCACCCTGAGGATCCACTGGAGAGAGCATTGGTCTGTTCGGCCACTTCGGAGGTCCGTTCATGTGACGATATTGTTGGATACTCGAAGATTCTTGATTCAGCATCACCAGTATCGGTCGATACCCTATGGCCAGAAAGAGAGTTGGTCGACAGTTCTAAGCAAGCTGTCGGGCTTGGAGATTGGAGTGCAGAGAATGCTCCTAAGGTGGAACTAAAGCCACTGCCAGCAAATCTGAGGTATAGTTTTCTTGGTCCTAATTCCACATACCCTGTAATCGTTAATGCTTCCTTGAACAACACAGAGAATGCCTTACTGCTGAGCAAGCTGCGCAAGTATCGCAAAGCTCTTGGCTATTCTCTTGCTGACATTTCAGGTATAGCACTAGACTTGTGCATGCATCGGATTCACCTGGAGGATGAGTCAAAGTCTTCGATTGAGTGTCAGAGGAGGCTGGATCCGAACCTGAAGGAAGTGGTCAGGAAGGAAGTGATGAAGCTGTTGGAAGCAGGGATTATCTATGCCATCTCGGATAGTTCTTGGGTTAGTCCAGTTCACGTTGTGCCTAAGAAAGGAAGCATAATTGTGGTGAAGAACGAGAAGGACGAGCTGATCCCTACAAGGACAATCACTGGTCACATGATGTGTATTGACTACATGAAGCTGAATGCGGCTACAAGGAAGGATCACTTCCCATTGCCATTCATTGACCAGATGCTGGAGAGGTTAGCGAGTCACCCATACTACTGTTTTCTCGATGGGTACTCAGGCTTTTTCCAGATTCCTATACATCCAGAGGACCAGGGAAAGACGACTTTTACATGCCCCTATGGCACATTCACCTACAGAAGAATGCCATTTAGATTATGTAACGCTCCAGCAACCTTTCAGCGATGCATATGTCGATCTTCACAGACATGACAGAAGAGTTTATGGAGGTGTTCATGGATGACTTTTCAGTGTATGGATCGTCATTCAAGGATTGTCTGGATAACTTGTGCAAGATGCTTCAGCGATGCGAGGAGAAGCATTTGGTTCTTAATTGGGAGAAGTGCCACTTCATGGTACAAGATGGCATTGTTCTTGGGCACAAGGTTTCTAAAGCAGGGATCGAAGATGACAAAGCTAAGATTCAGGTCATGACGAGCCTGCAACCTCCACGATCTGTACCAGAGATTCGAAGCTTCCTTGGTCATGCTGGGTTTTACAGGAGGTTCATCAAGGATTTCTCTAAGCTTGCACGCCCACTCACAGCCCTGTTATGTAAGGAAGTCAAGTTTGATTTCACATCTGATTGCCTTGTAGCCTACGAGGAGATCAAGCAGGCATTGGTGAGTGCTCCTGTAGTCCAACCACCTGATTGGAATTTACCTTTTGAGGTTATGTGCGGTGCGAGTGATTTTGATGTTGGAGCTGTGTTGGGTCAGAGGAAAGACAAGAAGCTCCATGCTATTTACTATGCCAGCAGGACGTTGGATGATGCTCAGCGAAATTACAGCACCACTGAGAAAGAGTTGCTTGCAGTTGTCTTCTCTTTTGAGAAATTTCGGTCCTACTTGATTGGGAGCAAGGTTATTGTTCACACAGACCATGCTGCTCTCAAATACCTGCTGAAGAACAAGGACCTCAAGCCTCTTCTATGCCGATGGGTTCTTTTGCTACAAGGGTTCGACATCGAGATCAAGGACAAGAAAGGATTTGAGAATGGCGTTGCTGACCACTTATTGCGACTAAAGGTTGATGAGGTCGTACCTATTGATGATTTCCTGCCAGAGGAAGGCATTTATTTTATTGAAGCTCAGCTTCAAGACCTTTGTCCTGAAAATCTGCAATTTTCACGAATGCAGACTTTCGGTATCGATCGATACTCTCCTAGTGTCGATCGATACCCGTCGCGATTTGGACCTGTTTTGTCTGCAGAGCACTTAAACTCTTATGATGTCTATCTCGCCGCTGACTCTAGTGCCGCACGTCCATGGTACGCCGACATTGCCAACTACCTTGCTGTAGAGACTGAGCCAAAGCATCCCACAAAGTACGCGAGGAAGAAGATTATGCGCGAGATGAGGAGGTTCTTCTGGGATGAGCCTTACCTATACAAGCACTGCTCAGATGGTATCTACAGAAGATGCGTTGCAGAATCTGAAGTGCCAGCGATCCTTTTTCATTGCCATGGTTCTTAGTATGCTGGTCACTTTGCTATTTTCAAGACGGTGTCCAAGGTTCTTCAAGCAGGCTTCTAGTGGCCTACTATGTTCAAGGATGCTCATGCCTATATCTCACGGTGTGATGTCTGTCAGAGGAGAGGGAAGATCAGCAAGAGACATGAGATGCCACAGAATTTCATCCTTGAGGTTGAAGTTTTCGATTGCTGGGGCATCGATTTTATGGGTCACTTTCCCTCATCATATGAGAACAGGTACATCCTGGTTGCTGTGGACTATGTGTCCAAATGGGTGGAGGCGATTGCTAGCAGAACCAATGATTCTTCGGTGGTCGTTAAGCTGTTTAAGACCATCATCTTCCCTCGATTTGGAGTACCTCGAATTGTGATAAGTGATGGTGGTTCTCACTTTATCAACAAGATTTTCGAGAGGTTGCTGAAGAAGTATGGTGTAAATCATCGCGTGGCTACTCTATATCACCTTCAGACCAGTGGGCAAGTCGAGGTCTCCAACAGGCAGATCAAGGAAATTTTGGAGAAAACAGTGGGTGCTTCTAGGAAGGATTGGTCTAAGAAGCTAGATGACGCGCTCTGGGCTTACAGGACTGCTTTCAAGATACCGCTAGGTACTACACCGTTCAACTTGCTGTACGAAAAAGCATGTCACCTTCCAGTGGAGATAGAGCATAAGGCAGCATGGGCGACGAAGTTGCTGAACTTTGTCATCAAGCCTGCTGCAGAAAGGAGGTTGATTCAGCATAACGTGCTGGATGAGATTAGGCACCACGCCTACGAGAACTCAAAGCTGTACAAGGAGAGAACTAAGGCCTATCATGATAAGAAGATCATCTCCAGACATTTCGAGCCAAACGACCAGGTACTTCTGTATAACTCTCGTTTGCAATTGTTTCCTGGTAAACTGCGTTCTCGTTGGTCAGGTCCCTTCACCATCAAGGAGGTCAGACCACATGGAACTGTCGTGCTGATTAGTCCTACAGGCGATGAGTTCACTGTCAATGGACAGAGGGTGAAACACTATTGGGCGACAGCCGAGATTCCAACAGGGCAGATAATGCCTTTGGATAATGCACTCACAGCCTGAATGGCGTTACAGTCAAGCTAATGACATTAAACGAGCGCTTGGTGGGAGGCAACCCACTGGTGAGTCTTCTTTTGATTCTTTTTCTTTTTCTTTTTCATTCTGTGTTTTGTCAGGATAAACAAGGAGCAAAACTCAAAATCGCCTCAGCATCGATCGATACCACATTGGTATCGGTCGACACCAATCGCGATTGAGATGTTCATCATGTCGACTTAAGCCTAGTATCGATCGATACCAGGCCGTGTGTCGGTCGACACTAGATGTTCCAGCACAGTAACTTCTGGTTTCTGTTCGTTTGATCTGTTCTTTTGCTTTCTTTTACCTACTCTAGGCTAGATAACACTGGGGACAGTGTTGTTCAAGTCTGGGGGAGGTGTGTGCTGACATTGTGTTTGTTTTTCTTAGAGTCAGTTGTTTTATCGAGTCATTCGTTGTTTTATTGAGTCAAAACTTGTTGGAGATGATGATCATGTGCTCGAATTGTTGTTTTGATTTTGTTTTTGAGTGACCAGTGTTGCAGGATCAGCTCTAGATCGACTAATGAAAAATCCAAGGACTGACAAGTTGACTAGAAAATATCCATGTCTCCAGCAGAGTTCTTCTGAAGCCTGAGCCAAATTTTTGCACTTCATCGATGTGGTTAGTGTGTACAGAGCTTGATTCATCAATCATGTCTGACAAAGGAACCCATATGTTAAAGTAATGGTATCTCTCTCCCCTATTATAAGTTGATAAATAAGTGCATAAAAGATTGAAATGATTTTCTTCTGAGTAGAGGGCTAGGAAAATTTCCAGCGATCCCATTATTCTACTTAAGAGGGAATGATCACACAAATGTTGAAAGCGAGGTTAGGAAAATTTCCCATGATACCACTATTCGCCTAAACCTTTGATACATAGAGAGGGAAGAACCGGAGATTCGGTGGCAAACACCATCAATACTCGCGTTTCGGACCTTGATGTGTATATGCAGATCTTAAAAAAAAAAAGAGAGAACATAATAAGAAATAAGTCTGGGGGAGAGAAAGTGATACAAAAAGTGTGAAATTGGATGGTTCCTTGTCATGATATTGTATGGTAAAGAATCTAGAAGGTTCTTGAACATTAGCTGCAGCGATGAAACTGGCGATGATAGCTTTATTTGAACAATGCTGCGAGATAATGTGTGGAGTCTGGAAAAGCTGTGAATGTCTACGGAGAAGTACATGGTGGTTAGATCAAAAGCTGGTTAGGTGACATTTGGGTGCTTGGGAAAAGGATCTTTGCGATGGTTCCTGATTAGGTGAGTCTCAGCGTTTCAAACCTCTTTCTCTGGTTTAGTTTTATGTTTTGCTCGAGGGCAAGCAAAGGCTAAGTCTGGGGGAGTTGATATATCATGGTTTTTACCCCTTTTAGGCCATGATATAAGTCTTTTTTATAGAGTCTTTCTGCTATTTCGTAGTATTTTAGAGTCTTTTACATGTCTTAGCACGTTTGGAGCATAATTGGAGATATTGGAGCTTTCTGGAGCATTTTGGAGATAAAGTTGAAGTTCGTGTTGCTGAGTACCCGATTTCACGTCAAGCATCGATCGATACCTCCTTGGTATCGATCGACACTCATCGCAGCAGACACGACCCGCGACTTTAAATGAAGAGTTGAAGAATTGCAACTTGGTCCAGAAGTCTTTAATATTTACAAGAAGCCCCAAAATGTGATTTAGGTTATTTATAGGGATTTTACAGCCACTTTGTTGGCTAAGCTTTATTTTATTCTGAATTTTGTGAGAGAGCTTTTGAAGGGAGACAAGTCTGAAACTTTGTTCGTCGAGAGAAGATTTCGAACCCTTTTGTTACTCTTTCTTGTTTTCTATTGAGTATTTATTCAAACATGTTTATTGATTCAATTTCTATGTCTGAGTAGATCTCTTGTTAGGTTTAGGGATTTCTTTGAATGCTAGGTTGATTAGTTATTTAGGGGTTCCTGTTTCTTATTCTCTGAACTTCTGTTTCTTATTGATTTCTCTGATGATCTATTCAATCATGTTGTTTTCATTCTCCATGTCTGATTAAATCCTCTTTAGGTTTAGGGTTCTCATAAGGGTTTTCTCCGAATGCTAGGTTGATTAGTTTATTAGGATTCACCATCTAAATTAGTTCTTCGCCTTAGGTTGTGTTCAAAGCTTGTTCTAGATTAGCTACCTAGAACATAGATCTTAGGATAATTAATTAGGCACGAGAGTGCGATTAATTACCTGATAGAACTTAGGGTGAGCAAAATAAATATTCGCAAAGAGATTTGGTTCAGTTGTTTTGTGAACAAATCAAACTTGAACGAAAAGCTGGTTTAGACTTTAGGATTCGCAAAGAGATTTGGAATTCTAGGATTTAGACTTAGATAATTCTCGCAATGACAGTTGGTTAATTATACCTTAGTGATTTGAGTTCAAGAACTGCGCTAAATCTGAATCATGACTAGTTAGTTTATCTGCATGCATTGATTTCCTTAGAAATATCCCTGAACCTATCTTTCTCCCATCGAATTTACAACTCTTTTACCGTCTATTGCTTTTTGTTTCAACTGAATTGCTTAGCTTGATTCTCATATACATAATCTATTGTGTGTTTCTGTGAGTTCTTGTGTTCGACCACTACTTTACTACAACTACTGCTTTAGTACTTTTAGGGTATTAATTTGAGCATATCACTCAGCTTTCCCGTTGCCCTGAGGGTAACGTGGAGTCGAGGTTGTCAGCCTGATTCCGTGATCTCCACAGAATTCGGGGAACTGATTTGAGATGAATTGTGAACCGTTATCGGTTACAATCTCGTATGGGACTCCGTATCGGCAGACTACATTTTGCCATACAAATTCCTGTACGTGGTTTGCTTTAACCTGCTGGAAAGCTCCTGTTTCTACCCATTTGGTGAAGTAGTCAGTGAGGACGAGTAGGAAGCGACACCTCCTTATTCCCGAGGTTACCATAGGTCCTACTATATCCATATACCACCTCATAAAGGGGTATGGAGATGAAATGGAAGATAAGTTTTCAGTGGGCTGATGCAAAGTGGGAGCATGTCATTGGTATTTGTCGCATGCTTTAGAGTGTTCTTCGCAGTCAACGACCAAGGTGGGCCAAAAATACCCTTGCCTTTTGATCATGATGGCTAATGCCCTTCCTCCTGAATGGCTGCCACACGAGCCTCAGTGTACTTCTGCTAATCTCGTAAAAGCTTCGAGCCCATGGACACATACCAGGTAGGGGCCATTCATACTTCGCTTGTAAAGGTGGGGGCTGAATATACAATATCTTGAAGCTATGGTTTTGAGCTTGCGAGCTTCCCACTTGCTGGGGGGGGGGGGCTCTCCCCCTTCAATGTATTGTATAATCGCTTCTCGCCAGTCGGCTCTTGCAATCATTTTTTCCCGGAGAGCAACATGCCTGGCGTTAAGCGGAGCTTGATCCGGATCTTCAGCTTCTCCTCTTTCTGGAGGGAGGTCGTCCATTATTGAGGCTAGTATTGTGTCCAAGTCCATATTGTCGTCGTCTATTTCCATTAAATCCTAGACATCTTTGTCGATTTTAATGCTTGGTTTTTCAATTCCTTCTACTGGAATCACTCTTTTTACAAGTGGATTCGAGGTTGATGCAAGAGCTGCCAGTGCGTATGCGATTGTGTTCTCACCTTGCGGTATTCGCGTCAGGCTGAAAACTTCGAATTGCTTAACTAGCTCATGAACTATCGCTAGATAGGCTTCCATCCTACTATCTCTGGCTTCGTATTCTCCATGAAACTGACTTGTAATGAGTTGGGAATCGTTGAACGTATTCAGGTTGCGTATTCCTATTCCAGCTGCGAGTCGGAGACCTGCTATTAAAGCCTCGTACTCGGCTTCGTTATTCGATTCTGAGAATCCGAGTCTGAAGGACTGTTCCACGACTTCATTAGTCGGTGATACTAGGTGGATTCCAACACCTACCCCATGTTTTGAGGAGGCTCCATCGACGTAAAGCTGCCAAGTTTCGGAGCTTGTTTCGGTGACCTGGCTATTAGCTGTAAGCTCGATGATGAAATCAGCTAACACCTGTGCTTTGGCGCTAGTCCGAGGTCGGTATTCGATATCGTATTCGCTAAGCTCGATGGCCCATTTGGCTAGCCTGCCAGACTGGTTGGGGCTGTGCAATACTGTGTGTAATGGTTGTGTCGTCATTATTATGATAAGGTGTGACTTGAAATACGGCCTGAGCTTGCGAGCTGAGATTACTAATGCCAAAGCTAGTTTTTCCATTCGTGGATACCTGGTTTCAACGTCCACTAACGATTTGCTCACGTAGTAGATTGGTTTTTGCTCAGCTCGTTCCTCTCTTATGAGGACGCCACTTACTGCGGCCTCGGAGATTGCTACGTATAGGTAAAGTGGCTCTCCCTCGATTGGTTTAGACAGAACGGGGGGCTCAGATAGGTATGCCTTTAGTTGCTTAAAGGCTTCCCCGCATTTGTCATCCCAGATGAACTTTTTGTTTCCTTTTAGTAATTGGTAAAAAGGGAGACATTTATCAGTCGACCTGGAAATAAATCGATTTAGTGCAGCAATGCGGCCTGTCAGCCTTTGCACTTCCTTTACCGAGCTTGGAGGTTGCATTTCCAAGAACGCACTTATTTGTTTGGGGTTTACTTGTATTCCTCTTTGAGTCACTATGTAACCTAGGAATTCACCTGAAGCAACCCCGAAAGTGCACTTTGAGGGATTCAATTTCATCCCATACTTGTTTAGCAAGGTGAAACATTCCTCTAGCTGACTTATATGGTCTTCCTCTTTCAAAGATTTAACCAGCATGTCGTCAATGTAGACATCCATTGATTTACCCAAGAAGCTGGCAAACATCCTGTTCATAAGTCTTTGGTAGGTTGCTCCCGCATTTTTAAGGCAAAATGGCATCACTTTATAACAGTACGTTCCTCGTTCTGTTATGAAGGATGTATTATCTTGGTCCTCAGGGTTCATTTGTATTTGATTATACCATGAGAACGCATCCATAAAGCTAAGGAGCTGGTGCCCTGCGGTAGCTTCCACCAGCTAGTCGATGTGAGGTAGTGGGAAGCTATCCTTAGGACACGCTCTGTTCAGATGTGTAAAATCCACACACACTCGCCAGGTGCCGTTTTTCTTCTTCACTACGACCATATTCGCTAGCCAGTCGGGATATTTCACCTCCTTGATGAATCCACCACTTAGCAACCTAGTGACCTCGTTGTTAACAGCTTCGGTCTTGTTAGGTCCGAATTTCCGACGCTTTTGTCGTACTGGTTTGTGATTTGGATCCACATTGAGCTCGTGCAAGATGATGCTTAGATCGATTCCGGGCATATCAGTTGTTGTCCATGCGAATGAGCCAGAATTTTCTTTGAGGAATATTATTAGTTGATCCTTTTGAGCGTTGGAGAGCTCGGACCCAATTCCCACCTTCTTGTCAGGGTGAGACTCGTTGACCACAACTTTCTCGATAAAGTCTTTGCCAGGTCCGATGAAGCCTGGACAACTCTTCTTTTTGGTCAGGCGATATGCGAGCTCGTCCTTACGCTGTAGTTGATATATGGCGCTTTCCTTTGCTATATGGAAGCCTGCCATGTAACACATTCTGGATTCCTTTTGACTCCCTTAACTGTTGCGATTCCTTGATGGGTAGGGAATTTTATACATTGATGGTAAGTTGAGGATACAACCCTCATTGAATGTATCCAGGTTCATCCCAGGATGGCATTGAACGGGGCTGGCCTATCTATCACCGTGAATTCGACCATCCTTCTTACTCCGGCTGCTATTACAGGGAGTCTTATCGTTCCGAGAGACAACGTGGTTTCTCTGGAGAAGCCGGTTAACACCATCTTATTCTCCTCGATTTCGTGATCCGGTATATCCATTTCCCTAAGAACACTTAGGAGGATGAGTTCTACAGAACTCCATGTGTCCACGAGCATCTTAGTGAGCTCGTATTCTCCCACTTCTAGCATGATTAGGAGAGCATCATCATGTGGGGAATCTAGCTCAACGGCCTCGCTTTCCCAGAATGAGATTTGTGTATCAGGTCCCTTGAATGGGGTCTTGTCACGTACGTCGGTATTTACCCTCCGTTGATTTTTCTTAATCGAATTTACGGAGTTGCGACACAACTGGGATCCTCCGTGAATAAATTTAATTCTTTTCTTCGTGTTGGGGGGAGGTAGGTCTGTATCCCCGTCTTTGGGGGGATCTCGCCTTGTTGCATCCTCGGCTGAACGCTCTCGCTTGCGATCATCCTCAGATGGGCGATCTCGCCTTTCATCGTCTCGAGCTGGGTAATAGTTCTTCCTCGGAGGAGGTTTCTCCAGTTCGATTTTGCCCAGCTCTCCTGCTGCGAATTTTGCATCTAGCTGCTTCTTCACCTCATGGCACTCCTCGGTCGAATGACCCTTGATTTTATGAAAATTACACCACTTGCTGGAGTCATAAGGCTTGAATCTGTTACGAGGTGGGCTTCCCACTGAGTACGAATGTATCCCCTGATTTTGCCTCTGATCTTGGGACTCTTTTTTCCTGAACTTTTAAGGTCCTTGGGAGTTGGTTGTCTGAGCTTGCTTAGTCGAGGTTGCGGGTGCATGCTGCTTTGGTTGAGCTGCACTCGCCTCTTCGAGAATAATCCAGCGCGAAGCGCGGTGTAATGCATCATCTAGTGATACAGGCTCCCGAACCGTGAGCTCCTCAAAGAATTTTGAGGTTTTTAGCAGTCCGTTTTGGAGGGCTTTCAAGGCCGCTGGGTTATGTAGATCGGCGATTTTTGCCTTGACGGCTTTAAAACTGTCAATGTACTTTCGCAACGAGTCATCTGGGTTTTGAGTAAGTACCCACAGATCGGCCTCCGAGGTCTCGATCTGGATAAATATTGAGTATTGCTTCAAGAATGCAACTTGAAGTTGGGTGAAGTTGTCAATCGAGTTCGGTTTCAGGGGGGTAAACCATTCTAAGGTCGAATATGTTAGATTTTCGGCGAAGAAACGGCAGCGTGCTGACTCGAGGTCGCCCCCGAGTAGTCGCACCCACGAAAAGGTGAATTTGAAACTTCTCAGGAATGCATTGAGGTCGGTTTCTCTGTTATACCGGGGAAATCGGATGTTCCCGACATCGCCGAGCTGGGGGCTCACGATCCGTGAGGTGAATGGGGTTTGATTGACTTCATCATTGACCCTATCTATCTCAGGCGCTGAGCTTAGAGCAGCGTGGACCTGCGATCTCATCCGCTGAAGCTCGGCACTCGTTTCTTTGTAGTATTTCTTGATCGATTCAAACCCATGTGAGCCGCTGGGTCCCAGGTTATTTTCATTATTGCTCGGGAAGCGGAGCAAGGATTCTCCGGCAGGCTAGGAATGATTGCTACCATCATTCTCAGGTCGTGCTTCGACCTTGGGATTATCCCGAGGCTCGACTTCATTGGCTTTCCCAGAGCGATCCTGACCGATTAGTAGGTGTGAGGTTGGATCTACTCCCGGTAGGGTCGCAATTGGCGTAGTTCCTCCTACCGCGATCTGGATCGTGGAAGGAGTGAATATGGGGTCTGATATCATCGAGCTGAACCGAGAGGCGGTGGCTGAGCCAACCATTCTGCTGGTCGAAGCATTAATATCGGAAAAGTTTAGCCTCGTCACCGGTGGAGGTGGGAATAGCAATCCTCCCTGCCCAGGGGCAAAAAGAGATTGTGCCCAGGTGGGAGGGCAAACCGCCTGATGGCGCCTGCCCGAGCCGTTTTTTTGAGGTTATCCTGGCGGGCTGCCATTGAGCGATTCTGCTCTATGAGAAACGATATCAAGTTTCGGATCTCAGCTATTTGATCCGGAGCCGGTGGACTTAAAGCTTTAGGTCTCGAAGGATCAGCAGTATCGTCGATTCCAGTCGAGACATTCGCTCCCGAGGTGGTGGTGGGAACAATTGTTGTTCCATCCAGGTCTGCCGGAGCGATGTTGTCAGACTGGGTTAGCGGGATGGAGGTGGTTATAACTCCAGATGAAGTAGTGACTACTGCACTTGTTGTGTCCGCCATTATCTTTTTTCGAGTGATTAGTTTCGTAGGTTACAAGGAGGAAGTTGTTTTGCTCCTTCCCACAGACGGCGCCAAATTGTGAGAGCAGAATCTCACAACCTCAATCCTTGGCTTTTTCAGGTTGTATGGAATTAGAAGAACTTAGTTATTCTAGAAGCAAGCTCCTTCTCCCAGCAACCTCGCCCCTTCCTGCGTGCTCGACTCCTTCCAGCTTGCGAGCTTGCTCTACGAGGCTTTATCGTAAGCTGGGCCTCTTCGTTAGGTCTGCTCAATCGGGCTGGGCCTTGAGCGTGGAATTTGGTCCCAACAGTTGCCCCCCAGCATCTTTAATGATTTATCGCTGAGGATGCGGAGCTGCGATCTCGGGACATGATTGATCATCTAGTCGATACGATCTCGCAATCTCGGGCTTCTGATTGATTCCTTGCTTACTCAGATGCCGAGTTTGCAGATCTCGCTGCTTTAACTTCCCACGCCGCCTCAACTCCCAATTACCAAGGTAATGATGTCTTTTCGTTTTTCCCTTTTTTTTTATTATTACTTCTACTCCATTAATTTAACTGTCTTCACCTCATTCTGACTTTTACCTGAGATATCTTCCTCTGTAAAAGTTCATCCTCCATCGTTTCCAGTCAGATTTCTTCTTTTTTACCCTCGATTTTCTACTTTTTCCGCAATGGCTTCTTCCTCCCAACCGGGTTCTTCTCTTCCTCTTGCTGATCGATTCTATTCTCACTCAAAGAGTACGATATCGCCCGTCGAGCTCGCAAATATCTCTGCCTTATGCGGACTCGATACCTGCGACCTCCTTGTCCCGTCGCCTGATAGTTCTCCGAAAAGTCCTCTGTTGGGCTACGCATGCGGTTACGCCGCGTTCTTCCTGAGATGCCGCCTTACTTTTCCCATCCCGGTGACTATCTCGAACATTATCAGTGACCTTGGGCTCGCCCTTCCTCAACTTATGCCCAGCGCGATGAGATCTCTTGTCGCACTTTGGGTGCGCTCTAGGGAATCCGGAGTCGTTTTCGACACTGAGGTCTTTCGCCAGCTCTTCAATGTCAAGGGGAACTCACATCTTCGTGGGACTTACTACTTTCCGGCGAAGGTTAACAGGTCTATTTTTAGGTTTAATGCAAGGGATGAGAAGTGGTGGGAGCAGTGGTTTTATTTCAGAATCTCCGATAAATCCATTGAGGGCGAGTCGGTACTTCGGCATTCCTGGGCTCAGATCACTGGTCAGCATGATCCCTAGGATGCCAACTGACACGATTCGACTAAGGACCGGCTTGCTCTAGTACGGATGAGAGGGATAAATCCACGACTCCAAGGAATCCACGGGAAGAGATGCTAAGGCGTGGGAGAAATCCCAAAAATCCTTAAGCCCAAATCCGACGATGAACACTTGAAACGAGGGGGTGGCTGCGTTGTTGGGAGAATCCGGGGAAGAGGATGATAAGGCGTGGGAGATGAATCCCGAAATTCCTTATGCCCCAATTCATGAGAAGAATTCACACGAACAACAGATCGAAGGTTGCGTCGAGATGTTGCGGAATTACACTCGATAAACCAAAGTAAAATTTCATTGACTAACCATCAAGAAATTCGAGAAACAAGAGATGAAATCTCTGAAAATATTTTGATAAAAATTCATAAGGTGTTCGACAATGAGGGAGAAGAGAGAAGATAAAGAAAATTCAAAAGGGAAAGTCAAAGAGTCATTCTCGAAAATAGGAGAAGACTCATAGAAAATTACAAACGAAATAAATGATAGTTGAATAACTCTTGGGATTCCGCCAGAAAATCCCCGCGGAGAATTTCCCCCGGGAAAGTCCCTCGAAAAGTCCCTCGGGAATAAATCCCCCCGCGGAACTCTCAAGAAATATGACCGTTAGGCGGTGTAAGCCGGTTGCCTCGTTAAAACCTCTATACGGAAAACCCATTGGGACAAAACCGTATACAGGAAAAAGAGTACAAACGACTTACACAAACGGCCAAACCTCATAGAGAGTTCGAAGACAATGAGGTGAGGACGGGTTGCGTAAGTTGATCCTCTTTGTTCCGTGCTTCATTTGGCAAACTCCGAACAGCTCCAGCAAGCTTCCGTGTCTTGGATCGGATAATATGCCCTTTGGGGATGACCAATGCTGCCTCCGGAACCTCATCCAAAGCAAGCGTATCCATGATCATATCATCCCCCTCCACTTGAAAAAGATTTGTCCTCAAATCTGCCAAGAACAAAATTAAGTTAGAATCATTGAAGTAAAACAAAATATGCTCACCTTGCAAACAGATCTAGTAGGCATTGATATGTTCTATGACTCGGCGTTGACAATCTCCGTTTAGCTTCGGTTTGGACTCCTTTCGGGCTGGAAAACGTTTCTCCTTCATACGAATCCAAAACTGATATCCATGCTCATTGTTCACATTGATTCCCTCTTGTATATCCTGTGCACTTTCAAAAACTCGAAACAAAAGATTATAGGTGCAAAAGACATAATCATCACGATTAGCACATATTTCCTCACTTAGATCATCCAAAATAAATTTCGAAGAATTAGCATGATCACCTAAGTTTTTATTAAAATTCAGAGTGCTATCAAAGTAAACAATTTCCCTAGAGAAGGATTCAACAAGTTGTGAAGCACGAGCATTTTTAGAGAATTTATCAATTAACACAGAATTTTTCAAAGCATTATTAAGCTCACACGATTTATTCTCTTCAAATAGAAAACTTTTTTGCTTACAGAAATTTTCAAAGAAAAATCTCTCACAAGATTGAAATACATCTAACAAGTTATCATTGAGAGTAGAGAGTAAATCATACCTTTGAATTATTGTATCAGCGACAATAATTTCATTACCTTTTCGGATGTCATACGAATTCACCTTAATGTTTGCTCCTTGTAAGCACTTCTTGTCAGTTTTGGAAGTGATTGGTGCTCGTATTTGAAATGAATCATGTTCCTTGACTTCTTCAAAATCAGAACGGCCATTGTCCATAAGTTTCAATAGTCCCTCGACTCCCGTTCCTTCTCCTTGTCCGAATTGATCTCTCTTGGATCCGAGAAGTGATTTGTGAAGCAAGATAGAACCTGTATGTCCTAAAAACAAAACACCACGATCATAAGTTTCAAAATATGTAAATGGTTGAGAAAACTTACCTCCAATGGAAGAGAATCTGTCATTTAGCTCGGCATGCTTTATTTCGACGATAAGGCCATCCGGTTGATTTTTCAAAGGAAGTATGAGTTCTGCTCGTCCCAATTGATTTATGCCTCGACCAGAACCTCCACAAGGTCCACTTGGTTGATGAAAATCATCTCCCTCAGTAGAGATTCGAAGTTTTAAACGTTCCCTCATTTGTTGCAAATAATTTCGGTGCTCGGGAACTAAGTAATGATCGATCTTTTTGTCTCTTGAAACTGCGTCCCTAAAGTCCTGCAAAAGACAAGTGCTTTCACTCGGTGGCACCGGTGTGGGGTTAGTGAAACTCCTAGGAGTTTTCTTACACATAAATAAAGAATGTTTAGAAAGAAAAACTTCCTTAACGTCACCTTTCCTCACAAGAGAATTTCTCACGGGATTGCTCTCAAATATTTTCGAACCAACACTCTCAATATTAGCAGAAGTAGAGGTTGAGGAGTTGCTTACATTGCTTTTGCCCTGGTTTTGTTCAAGCTTGAGTTGATCTTGATATACCTCGTGTGGTGGCAAAGGTGCAAGGGTGATCTTCCGTCCCTTGTGCTCGAACGAATGTTTGTTTGTGTAACCATCATGGACTGCCTTTTGATCATATTGCCACGGTCTTCCAAGTAGGATATGACCAGCTTCCATAGGTAAGACATCGCACACGATTTCGTCTTCATATCGACCTATCGTCAAAGAAACCAAAACTTGTCGGGTAACTTTGAGCTGTCTTTGATTGTTCAACCACCTAAGGTGATAAGGCCGTGGATGCTTCCTGGTCTCCATACCTAGCTTATCCACCAAGGTAGTGCTAGCAACGTTAGTACAACTTCCACCGTCAATAATTAGACTACATACCTTGCTTTTAACCATGCATCGGGTATGGAAGAGGTTTTCCCGTTGTTCGTTTTCAATGACCGGTTCCTGGGCAAGAAGAACACGTCTCGCCACTAAGAGGTCCCCGTCAACCGCATGCTCTCCATAATCGTCAAAGATTGGAGCGGTTTCCGTCTCTTCTTCATCGTCGGTCACGATTTCACCGTTTTCTAGCATCATCATCGTGCGTGCATCCGGGCACTTGTTTGCGTAATGTCCTTTGCCTCTGCATTTAAAACACTCAATTTCACGATTACGCATAGGATTCAAATCACCCTTACCCTTGTAGTCATGACCGGAAGTTTGCGGTTTGAAATCCGCCTTAGGCTTAGAATCGGTCCGTGGGGGATAATTCGGTTTGTCTCCTTTGGTGAAGCTCGGCTTTGAGCTTGAGGCGTAAGGTTGTCGTGACGCACCTTTTCTCTTAAGTTGCTGTTCCACTAGGACAGCCTTATGCAACATTTCCTCCAAAGTCGCATACGTTTGCATTTCCATTCGGTCTTGTAAATCGCGGTTCATGCCGGCTAAGAACCGTGCCATCGTGGCATCACTCGGTTCATCCACATAAGCCTTTAGCATAAGCTTTTCCATCTCCTGGAAATAGTCCTCCACGTTTTTACCTCCTTGACCTAAACGCCTTAACAGTTGGTGAAGTTCCTGGTGGTAGTGTAGCGGTACGAACCGTCTTCGCATAAGTGCGATCATTTCCGTCCATGTCTCCACGGGATTCTCACTGTTGCGTCTCCTGTTTGTCACAATTTGATCCCACCAGTCAATAGCATATTCATGAAACTCAGTAGCAGCTAACATGACTTTTTTATAAGCGGAAATGTTTTGGCAATCGAAAACGAATTCGATTTTCTTTTCCCATTCAAGGAAGGCGTCCGGATCGTTCTTTCCGTAGAACGGGGGAATGCGAAGTTTCATCCCGCCAAGATCATCGTTGTTACGCCTTTGAGGTCGCGGATGCCGGTTGTGGTTTCCCTCGGATGAATCTCCTCGGTCATAAAATGGATTGTCCTCCGATTCATTTTGCTGCGGCCGATTTCTCCTCAGTCTCGCCGGTGCGTGACAACTTCCATATCCAACACTCTGCTCGGATCTTACATCCTCGGCTCTATGGTCTCTTGGTTCAGCGCCTTGATTTCTTTCACCTCGTCTTGGCGTACGAACCGCTAGTGTCGCCATTTGATCTCGCATCTCGCGGAGAGCTTGTGCCATGTCATCGACCTTTTGATTAACGCCATCAACTTTTTGATTCATCACAGCCTCTCGTTCTCTCCTAGAACGTGATGAAGCTGATTCACTTTCTTCCGACATATTGTACCTCGCACAGAATTAAACAACAACACGTGAGTGTATGCAAAAATTCAGATTTTTCTCAAGTAACCACAAAAACAGGTGTTTTCCGAAAAACTCAAAACGAATTTTTTTTTTTTTTTTTTTTGAATTTTAAAAATTACGGCAATTAAGAGAAGACAAAGATCTAATTAGATATATTTTTTTTTGATTTTTTTGATAAGTTTTTGAATTTATAAAAATCGAAACAGACAGAAAAACGAAAACTTTTAAACCCAGAAAATTGCAAAGAAGATGAATAGTTCGAATTGGATAAATCTCACCGATTTTGGAGCAAGTGTCTCTGATACCACTTGACACGATTCGACTAAGGACCGGCTTGCTCTAGTACGGATGAGAGGGATAGATCCACGACTCCAAGGAATCCACAGGAAGAGATGCTAAGGCGTGGGAGAAATCCCGAAAATCCTTAGGCCCAAATCCGACGATGAACACTTGAAACGAGGGGGTGGCTGCGTTGTTGAGAGAATCCGGGGAAGAGGATGATAAGGCGTGGGAGATGAATCCCGAAATTCCTTATGCCCCAATTCACGAGAAGAATTCACATGAACAACGGATCGAAGGTTGCGTCGAGATGTTG
Source organism: Eutrema yunnanense (assembly GCA_002933935.1). Lineage (NCBI taxonomy): Eukaryota > Viridiplantae > Streptophyta > Magnoliopsida > Brassicales > Brassicaceae > Eutrema > Eutrema yunnanense. The sequence goes on along the minus strand of PKML01055260.1, from coordinate 81,567 downwards.
CGGAATTACACTCGATAAACCAAAGTAAAATTTTATTGACTAACCATCAAGAAATACGAGAAACAAGAGATGAAATCTCTGAAAATATTTTGATAAAAATTCATAAGGTGTTCGACAATGAGGGAGAAGAGAGAAGATAAAGAAAATTCAAAAGGGAAAGTCAAAGAGTCATTCTCGAAAATAGGAGAAGACTCATAGAAAATTACAAAGGAAATAAATGATAGTTGAATAACTCTTGGGATTCCGCCAGAAAATCTCCGCGGAGAATTTCCCCCGGGAAAGTCCCTCGAAAAGTCCCTCGGGAATAAATCCCTCGGAATTTCCCTCGGAAAATCCCCCCGCGGAACTCTCAAGAAATCTGACCGTTAGGCGGTGTAAGCCGGTTGCCTCGTTAAAACCTCTATACGGAAAACCCATTGGGACAAAACCGTATACAGGAAAAAGAGTACAAACGACTTACACAAACGGCCAAACCTCATAGAGAGTTCGAAGACAATGAGGTGAGGACGGGTTGCGTAAGTTGATCCTCTTTGTTCCGTGCTTCATTTGGCAAACTCCGAACAGCTCCAGCAAGCTTCCGTGTCTTGGATCGGATAATATGCCCTTTGGGGATGACCAATGCTGCCTCCGGAACCTCATCCAAAGCAAGCGTATCCATGATCATATCACCAACCCGAGTGCCTTTTCTAGGGATTTTTTTTTTATCGCTCCTTTCTTCTGTTCTCACTTTTTTTTTTTTTGCAGAGTTCATCGATTCCTCGAAAAAAGTGACAGATGAGGTTCAAAAGCTCATCGATCTTGTCAAGGGGGAGAGTTCTGACTGGAGGTGTTTCACCCTCAACAGGATCCAACAGGCTCGCGAGCGCCGAGCTCCTGGGCTATCCGTCGCAGCTGCTCTACGGCTCATAGGTTTGTGTGCACATATGTTTATATTTCATTTTACGGGTCACGAGTTTTTTCCCATTTAGATTATCCTTGTTTGGTTTCGCAGATTCTCGATCTCCGTCTCCCCCACCTCAAGTTCAAGTTTCGGCTCCGGTTCTATCCATTATTCCGAGGCTTGAGTCTATTGCTAAAGACTTAGCTCGCGTTGAGGTTGGTCCTCCGATCAGTTCCCAGGTGCTGGATATTGCAGTTTCTACCACCCAGGTTGACCTGACTCGCAGCGACAGCTCCACCGAATCCAACAAGATGGTTCCTCCTATGAAACCACAACGCCTTTCATACATGGAGAGGATGCTACTGTGTCCTGCTCTGACGCCAGCTGGTGCTCTTGACAAGAAGGTCAAGGAGGCTCTCGGTGGATCCACTCACGTTGAGACCTCGCAGCATGAAGAACCAGAGAGGAGTGTCCATCGTGAATCCAAGGCCGACCATGGTGATGGTGGCAGCTTGCCAGAGGGTGGTGAGACCGAGATTGCCCAGCATGATATGCGGGCTAGGGCCCTCAAAGATCAAACTCTAGGGTATCTTCCAAGGAACCCTGTCATTCTGCCGAGCATCAGTCTCGTTCTAAGCGGTCTCGTGATGATTGATTTCATTGTGAGGAAACATCAAGGAGGCATGTGGTGCCTCGTTCGCAAGGTGTTGGAGGAAATTCTCCGAATGCTTTTAGATTTGACTTTGATGGACCTGAGGTAATTGTATAGAACAGCTCCGAGCTAGCGAATCTTTTCAGGCCTGGTAGGCCTTCCTCCTGCTTTTTGCCGTCTCTGAAGAACATGAAGAAGCCCGAAAGTTATATCAAGTTCGCGGGTGCGATTGGTCCGGTAGCTTCAGTTCCTTTTTCTTATTATGTCATTTTTCCTTATCTTTCTTTGCTGAGTTTTTTGCGCTTCTTTTCAAGCCATTTCTGCTGCAAATGAGTTGGTTAACTCATTTGAGCAGGACCTTCGCTCTGCCACCCAACCTGAGGAGATTGAAAGGGTGATACAAGACTTTTTAGTCTCTAGGAGGTATCAATAACTCCAATACGTGTAGTATGAAGGTTATCAATCCATAAATGGATTTATCCTAATCACTAAGAATGCAAGGTTCATAAGTAATTTAAGCTAAACAAGGTAGTTGGTGATTAAGTATCCAAGTTCAAACAAACAAAAGCAATACTAAACGAGTTGTAATTCAAATAACAAAAGCGGTACTAGAGATAAGGTTATTGATATAAGATTATCAAAATCTAATTAGTGGTGTTCATTCACTTAAAGAAGCTAATTCCTAGGCAATAGATCTCTAATCTTGATTAATTATTTTTCAAGCAACTAATCACTATGTTAATTATCAAGTCCATTAGCAAATTGTCATTTGTGGATTAACAACTAACAAGCATTAAGAATCATAACAAGATCAACCAAAGATATGCCCTAAACAACTAATATCTTAGGTTAGGAACATAAATCTCTTGTCTAGTTCATCTTGGCATTTCATCAAACACTTGGTGTTCATGAAATGCCTTATGATCTAGATCCACTCTTTCAAGCTAGATCTAGCATTGGGGACTCTAGACAAGAAGGAATATAAGATTATCTAACCCTAAACACCATTAATCAAACCCTAGATTACCTTAATCTACCTCATCTCAAGATCCTAAAAAGACTACTCAAGATCCATCAAGAACACCTCAAAATCGATTATGATAGAGGATGATTCCATGGATAGATGTTTGATTAATCAAGATAGAAAGAAGATAGATGGAAGAGATTGATGTAAATAAATACTAAATTGCAATAATCAAAAGGATACTTCTTAGCAATCTCAAACTCTCTCAAAGGTAAAGGTTTTGAGCATAAGAAAAAGCATACATTAAAAATTAGGTTTAGATGAGTATTTATAGGAAAAGTGGGCAATAGGATCGACATCAACACCACAAATCGATGTGTATGATCGATGCTAAGGCCCTGATGTTGCATCCGGCTTCTACATCGATTTGTGAGGGAGATCTGGGTCGATGTAATTCCCCTGAAGCTGAGCATCGATGTGTTTGATCGATGTGAAAGGGGGGCATGATCGATGCTAAGGCCCTGATGTTGCATTCGGCTTCTACATCGATTTGTGGGGGAGATCTGGGTCGATGTAATTCCCCTGAAGCTGAGCATCGATGGGTTGCATCGATTTGTGGGAAGAGACAGGTCGATGTGAATGCTGAAAAGCTTCCAAATGCCTTTAACCGCTTCTCTTGCTCCCGAACCGAATGGTCTTAAGCCAACTCCGTCAAATGCCTCCAAAGTACCTAAAAAGGACTCCAAAACATACAAGACACTCTAGGACCTAGTATGAGAACCCTAAAACTCTAAATGAGACAAAGCAACAAAGAAATGCCAAGTAACTATATGCAAATGAGATGAAACTTAGATTAATTGAATGCATAAAAGGGGTAAAATACAAGTCTATCAACTCCCCCAAACTTACTCATTTGCATGCCCTCAAGCAAATAAATAGGAACAAGTAGATAGATGTTCGAAGGTGGGAGCTCAAACCCACAAATAGAGCTTTAAAAAATCAATTTCAACGTCCAAGTAATGTAGTACTAGAATGCTCAAGTGAGCCTACTCCAAAGGAGTTAACCATTCATATTTCATCATGTATCAAATCCAAACCCCAATCTACACAAGCAATCATATTCCCCAACCCCTTAACATTCATTAGTGGCGTAACCATGAATCATGTTTATGCAAGGTTAAATGGAATTCGTTTATCTAAGGGTATGGCTATGAGATGAAGGTGATCTCATTTCATGCATGGGTAGTTAAGTTCAAGGATCTCTCATGAAAATGAACAAACCTTAGCAAAATGCTAAAGGTAAAAGGCAACCTATGCATACAAGGGAGAATTCTCATCTACCCAAGAGCCTAGAATGTCTCTAACCTAAAGCCTTCTAACCCGTTGTGCCCACAACCTAAACTACCCTTTTTATCCCAAGGCATTTTGCCTTCTCGAACTCACACATGCTTCTTGTGCTTTTGCTTCACCTTCTTCTCATATTGGGGATCGACTTCTTCTTCCTTGATGTCATGGTTTGCTGCTTCCTTGTTTTGACTTAGCTCTTTGTTTCTTCATTTTTGTTCACGCCTCTTCTCATCTTTGATGCTTGGCCTTTTCGGCTTTCTTTCTTTTCCTTGAATCTTTTAGGCTATTCTTTTTGCACCAACCAATCTATGTAAACTTGATCCCTTTTTTTTTCTTTCTCCTTTTTCATCTTTTCCAATCCACATTACCATTCCACACATATCCGATTACCAAGTCTAAAACCGTTTCCCCCAAACTTGAATCAAGACCCACCATCCTAGCAAGCCTAATCCTAGATCAACTCTGTGATGATGGAGCTAAGTCTACACGAGAATTCCCTCTTGTCGCCCTAAACCTAACACGTTTTGCCAAGTTTGTTAGAAAAGAAAAGACCTCACAATCACATACTAATAGCAATGGCTTGAAAGAAGGTTATGGTTAGAGAAGGGGAAACCATTCCAATGATGGGATATGGCTACTTGGACAAACAAGGTTGGTAAAAAGGAATAAGAATGCCCAAGTATGTATATGTGAACCACGAATTCATTTAAAAATTGCACAAACACGATATTTACAAGTCAAATTAATGGTTATCACTTAAATGGGGTTAGGTGCAACTCAATCATGCTTTAATCAAGGAAAGTATGATGATACATGAGAACTAAGAATGGTGCGTCTTTACTTTCATGCTCACCTAAATGCATTTGACAATTACTCTTGTCATGTGCCAATGAGTGGCTTCCCTCTCCGAGCATCACCATTTCTCCTCCATGGAGCGTGTGGCTCATGTCTAGACCACCCTCTTCTTCCTCTCGGGTTTGGGATGTGCTAGCTTTACCGTCCCTCTTGAGCTCCTTGATTGTCTTTCCCATGCCTTTAACCGTATTTTCCAACTTCTTAATTACCCTTGCCATCTTCCTCATGCTTTGGTCTTGCCACTTGCACCAACGTTGGAGGAGTCTCGATTGGTGGTGAGCATGGCGTAAGGCGGGGCCAGACATAGTACCATCGTATTGGTCGAAGTGATACCACTCTCCACAATAGATGACCGTGGAGGGAGAGTCTCCGGCCTCTTCATCATCAGAGTCAAGGACTTCCTCGGGGTGTGCACTAGTAGCGGTTTTGCTCTTCTTTTGTACTCTCGTGCGGAATGCTTCAATTGGTGGGTCGATGGTTCGGTTGTAGAAATAGTCCTTGGTTGGGTAAAAGAAGATGTTTCTCGGTTCATCAAGCTTTGTGATGACGATGTTAGGCAATAGGACTTGCGTGTGGAACGTCTCGTTAGGTTGAAGGTTGTAGGCAAAATTGCCGTCTACCTTTCCCTTGAAGAACCGCGTCCATGCTAGGTAGCTCTCATCCATCAACTTCCATTCCTCATCAACCACCGTAAGCTTGATCCCTTTCGCCTTGAGGATGGGAGTGATGATCCAACCGATGGCTTATGCGGATTTCTTCGAATTAGTCTCCCAAGCCCAATTCTTGTGAAAGAGCATTTGCCTCACCAAGGTAGTGGCAAAGGAAGGGGTCTTCTCATAGCCCATAAATTCCCTTCCATTGCTTAGCGTCTTGAGTAGGGGTTTCACGCCGAGGCCTAGCAATTCCATTTCCTCTTTGATAACCTTGTTAAACTCCACCTTAGTGTAGAATGTGTGGGTTAGTGCAATTTGCACGTATTTGAGGATAGGGTTCCGGATGCTAGAGCCCTTGAAAATGTCGGGTTTGTAGGCATCGGAAGCAATTGTTTCCCAAAAGCGTTGGATCTCATGCTTCAGATAGTGGAAGTATGGTTCACCATAGGTACCTTCTTCTTTGAAACCAAAAATTTCACAAAGCTCATGAAAAGTGACCCGGTAGGTCTTCTTATTCACATCAAATCTGATTTCTCCAAAGCCGGTACTTGCATTTGCTCTCTTGTTCCCTATCCCATAGAACCGCGCTTCAAGGGATGCAAGGAATTGACAAGTGAGGTCCTTGTGAGTTACTTCCTTCATCGTCATGAATTTCCCGAGACCAATGTTCTCGAACACAAGAGCAACATCTTCATATATACCCATGTTCTCCAAAGCCACCGAGTCCACGAATAGCCCTTACTCGAACTTCATAGTTGAGAACTTCTCATAGTATTCTTTGACCGTTGGCTCTCTCTCCGTCTCCTCTACCAAGGTGTCTTCTTCTTCCTCTTGCACAACGCTCTTTCCTTTAGCCTTAGCTTTGGATTTCGTTGCTAAAGCAAGCTTCTTTGCATTTCCCTTTGAGGTACTTGCCGCGGCCTCACCGTTTCCTTGGCCTTTAGTCACGGTCCCTTGGTTGTTTTTGGGTTGAGCCTTAACCGCCGTTTTCCTCTTCTCATTTGCCTTGGCACATGCTTCTTGTGCTATATCTCTCTTTCTTGTTGGTAGGCTTGAAGTTGGAATTGGGTTGTTTGTTGTCTTCATGGTACCTATATTGTCTCAAAGAGTCTATAAGTTTTAAAAAATGAAGACACAACCTTTTTGTTGTTTCAAGGAAAGGCATATATGAAACTCAAAGGAGAATGCTCAATTAGCAAAAAGATCATCCATTTCCCATAAACAACATAAAACTTTCCAACTTTAAGCTTCAAGAATCCATTCCAATTACAAGTTTTGAAACCTTTAAGCACAAACACCATTTTCGAGCCTAAACCCAAAAATGAGGTTTTTTGCTAAAAATTTCAAAAGTTTCTCAAAGCAAGACAAATCAGCCATTGAACTACCTATCCTAACCATTTTCGAGCCTAAACCTTGGGTTTTTATGCATGTGAAATCATTTCCCAAACAAATTCATGAAATTTTCATTTATGAGCAAGTACTTGATATTTTTCATGAAAAATGTGAATGAAATACCTTGGGGATGAAGACCTTAAATGAAAAGGGGGTTGGTAGATCCTGAAAGAGGATGAAAAATCCGAAATTTAGCAATTTAAATCACAATTTTTGGTTGAGAATTGAGAGAGATATGAGCTTGTGAAGTTTAGGTAGAGGAAATAGCCATTGTTGCGAATTTAGTGGAGAAGAAAGCTTACCTTAGTGGGTGGGTCAACTTACCTTGGTCAAGGGAGTGGTTGGACCATTGGATAATAGATCCAGTCAACAGAATTCAAATTTGGTCAACAAAAATTGAATTCTGGTTGATGCTTATGGTCGATGTTGAGGGAAAAATTCCTGGATGAAAAATTCCCGGGGTAGTTCCTCCTTCTGCGATCCGGATTGTGGAAGGAATGAATATGGGGTCCGATATCATCGAGCTGAACCGAGAGGCGGTGGCTGAGCCAACCATTCTGCTGGTCGAAACATTGATATCGGAAAAGTTTAGCCTCGTCACCGGTGGAGGTGAGAATATCAATCATCCCTGCCCAGGGCAAAGAGGGATTGTGTCCTAGTTGGGAGGGCAAATCGCCCGATGGCGCCTGCCCGAGCCGTTCTTTCGAGGTTATCCTGGCAGGCTGCCATTCAGCGATTATGCTCTATGAGAAACAATATCAAGTTTCGGATCTCAGCTATTTGATCCGGAGCTGGCTGACTTAAAGCTGTAGGTCTCGAAGGATCAGCGGTATCGTCGATTCCAGTCGAGACATTCGCTCCCGAGGTGGTGGTGGGAACGTTTGTTGTTCCATCCAGGTCTGCCGAAGCGATGTCGTCAGAATGGGTTAGCGGGATAGAGGTGTTTATAACTCCGGATGAAGTAGTGACTACTGCACTTGTTATGTCCGCCATTATCTTTTTCGAGTGATTAGTTTCGTAGGTTACATGGAGGAAGTTGTTTTGCTCCTCCCCACAGACGGCGCCAAATTGTGAGAGCAGAATCTCACAACCTCAATTCTTGGCTTTTTCAGGTTGTATGGACTTAGAAGAACTTAGAGAGATTGAGAGAAATGTGTATATTATTATTATTGCCAAGAATTCGGTCCTATACAATGTGGCTCATATTTCAAACTTATACTCGCTGAACAAATATAAACGCCTAAGCTCAATTATTCACAATAAACTTCGAATTAAATTTGTAATCTTTGTTTTTAATCTGGGGCTTGATTCTGGGATCTTGAATTAATATGTTTGACTTGCTAGACGCAGGCTCCTTCTCCCAGCAACCTCGCCCCTTCCTGCGTGCTCGACTCCTTCCAGCTTGCGAGCTTACTCTACGAGGCTTTATCGTAAGCTGGGCCTCTTCGTTAGGTCTGCTGAATCGGGCTGGGCCTTGAGCATGGAATTTGGACCCCCTTCGACTTTGCAAGCACATACCGGCCGCCTATACCGGATCCGTTTTGGCCGGTATAGGAGACACGACCCGAAATCCGACTGGGTCAATACCCGGTTTGTTCCGGGTTGACCCGGTCGCCCACTTTCTTATTTAAAGACAATCTAAACCTAATTTCATTTATTATGCTTTTTCTTAAGTCTAAAACCCTTACCTTTGAGAGAGAGCTTGAGATTTGTAAGAAGGATCCTTTGTTTTATGCAATTTAGTACTTGTTTCTATCAATCTCTTCCATTTATCTTCTTTCTATCTTGATTATTCAACATTCATCCATGGATTCAACCTCTATCTCCATCGATTTTGGGTTGATTCTAATGGGTCTTGAGTAGTCTTTTAGGGTTTAGAGATGGGGTAGATTTAGATGATCCAAGGCTTGATTCATGGTGTTTAGGGTTAGATATACTTACATCCCTTCTTGTTTAGTGTTCTTAAGGCTAGATCTAGCTTGAAAAAGTAGGTCTAGATCATAAGGCATTTCATGCACACCAAGTGTTTGATGAAATACCTTGATGAACTAAACAAGAGACTTATACTCCTAGACTATGATAATAGTTGTCTAGGGTATATCTTTGGTTGATCTTGTTAGTTAAACTTAATGCTTGCTAATCAATGATCCACAAATGAGAGTTTGTTAATGGATTAGGTGATTAGCATAGTGATTAATTGCTTGAAAGAGAATTAGTCAAGTTAAGGGTCTTATGCTTATGCCTCGGGATTAGCTTGCTTGAGTAAATGAACATCATGAATTGAACTTGGGTTATCTTATATCCAGAATCCCATCTTTGAATCCGCTTTTTCTTATTGATTTACATCTTGTTTAGTTGCTTTACTTGCTTTAATTTGTATACTTATTCACAAAACCCCTTTTAATTAGCTTAACTTACATAGGTTCCTTGCATTCTTAATGCTTTAAGTCATCTCCTAATATGTATTGATAACCTCTTATACTACTTGTATTTAGAGTTATTGATACCTCTTTGAGACCGAAAAGTCTTAGTATCAACAAACAGAAAGCTAAACAAGAGAAAGAGGTTTGAAAAACACGGAGACTCACATGTTCTTGAAACACTGCAATGACCCTTTTTCATAGTGCTCCACATATTACTTAACCAGTTCCAAATCTAACCACCATGTACTTCTCTGTAGACATTCGCAGCTCCCCAGAATCCACAGATAATTTCACAACATTATCCATTAAAGCCTTCATCGCCAGTTTCATCGCTGTGATCAATGCCTAGAACCTTCTAGACTATTTCCCATACAATATCATGACAAAAGAACCACCAAATTTTCACACTTTTTGGTATTGTTTCCTCTCCCCCAGACTTATTTCACATCATGTTCTTTTTTTTTTTTTTTTAGATTCGCATATACATATTAAGGTTTGAGACGCGAGTATTGATGGTGTTTGCCACCGAATCCCCGGTTCTTCCCCTCTCTATGTATCAAAGGTGTAGGCGAATAATGGTATCACAGGAAATTTTCCTAACCTCGCTTCCAACCATTGTGTGATCATTCCTTTCCAAGTACAATAATGAGATCGTTGGAAATTTTCCTAGCCCTCTACTCAGAAGAAAATCATTTCATCTTTTCATGCCTTAACTTATAACAAGGGAGAGGAATACCATTACTTTCTACACATGGGTTCTTTTGTCAGATATGAATGAGGAATCAAGCTCTCTGAACATCAATCACATCGATGAAGTGCAAAGAATTAGCTCAGGCTGGAATGAACTCTGCTGGAAACATGGGTGTCTTCTAGTTAACTGGTCAACCTTTGGATTTTTCATTAGTCCGATCTATAACTGATTCTGTAACAATGGTCACTTAGAAGCAAGGTCAGAACAATAGATTCAAGCACTAGATCATAATCTTTAACAAGTTTTGACTCAATAAAACGATTTTTGACTAAAAAATGACTAACTCTAAGAAAAACAAACACACTGTCAGCAACCACCTCCGTCAGACTTAAACAACACTGTCCCCAGTGTTATCTAGTCTAGAGTTGGTAAAAGAAATCATAAGAGCTGAGTGGAGGCGTGAAAATCAAAGAAGTTACCGGATTGGGGTAGGAGTGTCGACCGACACACATCACCGGTATCGAGCGATACCAGGCCCAGGTCGACACATAAACTTCTTTTCATTGACTTTGATGCAATGTTGCTTGTAATTGTGACAAAGGATCCAAATGTGAAATGATTAGCACTGTTAGATCACTCAAGAACTCCTTTGTCGCGCAAGTGGTGTCGATCGATACCATTACTGGTATCGCTCGACATTGCTCATTTGTAACTGATTCACGCAAAACACAAGACACGAAACCAAAAATCAAAAGAAATAAAAGAACTTATGTACAGACTCACCAGTGGGTTGCCTCCCACCAAGTGCTTGTTTTCAATCATTAGCTTGACTTTGGCTCATGTATTAGTCAGTATAAGAATGAGAACTTTCTCCAAAACAAACTCCACAACTAGACATCTCCAGCTTCAGAATTCTGCTCAACATACCCTTCACAACATCCTTTCCTTTCTCTTTCAACTTTGAAATGAGAATAGGTCTAACCTTAGAGAATGGTTTCGAAGTTCCCTTGCACTTCACCTCATATTCAATCGAATCTCCATCACACTTCTGAGGGGTTAAAGTCATATAGGCATCACCCTTGACTCTTTTGCTCTTCATCTTCTTCTTTGCCTTAGCCGTTTTGATGTCTCTCTTCGTGATGATAGAAGGACCATCTAAAACGTCTATGACATTTGGCATATCATAAGGCTCTTCCAAAAGATCAACCATCAACGTCTCTTCTGTAACAACGAAGCTCCTCTAGAAGGAATGACTTTGTAGGAGACCTCTTTGTCAATGTATGAGAACGAGATTCTCTTACTGGGCGTGTCTATAACTGCACCAACTGTAGTCATGAACGGTCTTCCAAGAATCAAAGGCATATTAGAACTTTTGCTCATCTATACAACCTGAAAATCACTAGGAACCAGACAATCTCCTACTTTAACAAGCAAATAAGGGATGGTACCATATGGAATTGAGGTTGAAAATTCGCGAATGCGAGAGTCATCTTAGCAGATCTAATATCACCAATTCTCAACCTCTCTGCAATTGCCTTTGACATGATATTAACAGTAGACCCTGAATCAACGAGAGATTCTTTGAATTCAACTCCAGAGATAGAGCATGGAGCCGAAAATTTTCTTGGGTCTTCTCTCTTAGTCAACTGCCTCATTGGTGGTGGCGATTTTCCAAAGCTTCTTCAAAAGACATCGTATGGGGAATCCTCCTTACCATCTTCTCAAAAGTGAGCAACTTCTCTGCAGTAATGGGATCTCTGAGATGTCTATGTGAATTAGGATATGGCACCTTAGGCTTGTAAACATTCTCCTCAACAATCTTTGGTGTTTTCACAATTTCTAGCTCAATCTGCGAGGGGTGTCGACCGACACCAAATTGGTGTCGATCAACACAAGGCTTCTGTCTCGTCTCTTCAGGTTGGTGTCGATCGACACAAGTAGTGGTGTCGCTCGACACAACCGTATCAGGCTCAAAATCACCTTTAACCTCTTCTAACTCCATGATTTTTTCAGCATTTAAACCCTTTTCTACCACTGCAGTGACCTCTTTAGCACTTCTTAAGGTGATTGCATTGACGTATTCATTATGTGAATGAACCATCTTTCCCTTGATAGATGCTGCAGTCTGAGCTATTTGAGTTTCCAGCATCTTCTGATGAGTGTTGAGAGACTCAATTTTCCCATTCAGATCTGTATACATGGCATCCATCGGTAAAACAGCCTATTCCCCTATGAAGTATTCGGCTGCTGATTATTCATACATGAAATTTTGATTCATGCCAAAAACTACATGAACTATCTAATAATTTGAATTTCCTACATGAAATATTGAAATACGGTCAATTTCACCAAAACCGTAAACGGTGTTAGTTTTCCGTCAACGATTAATGACGTGGCTGACACGTGGCACACCGGTTTGGTACGGTATATGATTTGGTCGATTTTTTTTTTTAATTCAGCATCCCAAAACAACGTCGTTTTGGTGGTTTTAGAAAATAAAAAATACCTTCTCTAGGATTCGAACCCACAACCTGATATGCTCAAATTAATACCCTAAGTACTAAAGCTTTGTCGGTTGTAATACATAGGGATCGAATCCACATAGACTCAAGGAAACACACAATAGATTATATAGGTGAGAATTACGCTAAGAAATCAATGTAATTGAAAGCAAAATCTAAATTAAACTCGTTGTAAGTTCGATTGGAGAAAGATAGGTTCAGGGTATTTCTCAGGAAATCAATGAATGCATATAAACTAACTAACAGGGTTCAGGTTGCGCACGGTTCTTGAACTCAAATCACTAAGATATAGATAACCAACTCTCGTTGCGAAAACTATCTAAGTCTAAATCCTAGAATTCCAAATCTCTTTGCGAATCCTAAAGTCTAAACCAGCTTTTAGATCAAGTTTGATTTGTTCACAAAACAACTATACCAAATCTCTTTGCGAATAGTTATTTTGTTCACCCTAGGTTCTATAAGGTAATTAATCGCACTCTCGTGCGTAATCAATTATCCTAAGATCTAAGTTCTAGGTGATCAATCTAGAATTAGCTTTGCAAACAACCTATGGCGAAGAACTAATTCAGATAGTGAATCCTAATAACTAATCAATCTAGCATTCAGAGAAAACCCTTATGAGAACCCTAAACCTAACAAGAGATCTACTCAGACATGGAAATTGAAGCAATAAACATGTTTGAATAAATCATCAAATAAATAAGAAAGAGTAATAAGAGGGTTCGAAATCTTCTCTCTGACGAACAGAGTTTCAGACTTGTCTCCCTTCAAAGCTCTCTCACAAAACCAAAGTAAAAATAAATCTTAGCCATCAAAGTGGCTGTAAAATCCTATTAAATAACCTAAATCACGTTTTGGGACTTCTTGTAAATAATAAAGTCTTTTGGGCAATTTTGCAATTATTCAACTCTTTAGTAAAGTCGCGGGTCATGTCTGCTTCGATGAGTATCGACCGATACTAGGCAGTATCGATCGACACTGATGCTTCAAATCGGGTACTCAGCTACACGAACGTCTGCTTTGCTCCAAAATGCTCTAGAAAGCTCCAATATCTCCAATTATGCTCCAAACGTGCTAAAACCTGTAAAAGACTCTAAAACACTACAAAATAGTAGAAAGACTCTATAAAACGGCCTTATATCATGGCTTAAACGGGGTAAAAACCATGATATATCAACTCCCCCAGACTTAGCCTTTGCTTGCCATCAAGCAAATAGAAGACTAAACCAGAGAAAGAGGTTTGAAAACATAGAGACTCACATGTTCTTGAAACATTGCAATGACCCTTTTCCCAAGTACCCAAATGTTACCTAACCAACTTTTGATCTAACCACCATGTACTTCTCCGTAGGCATTCGCAGCTTCCCAGACTACACTCATTATTTCACAGCATCATTCAATCAAGCCTTCCTTGCCAGTTTCATCTCTGTGATTAATACCAAGAACCTTCTAGATTCTTTCCCATACAATATCATGACAAGGAACCACCCTTTTTCACACTTTCTTGTATTATTATCAACTCCCCCAGACTTATTTCTCATTATATCTCTTGCATGTACATATTAAGGTTCGAGACGCGAGTATTGATGGTGTTTGCCACCGAATCCCCGGTTCTTTCCTCAAAAGTAATCAAAGGTGTAGGCGAATAATGGTATCACAGGAAATTTTCCTAACCTTGCTTCCACCTTTGTGTGATCATTTCCTCTGAAGTAGAATAATGGGATCGCTGGAAATTTTCCTAACCCTCTACTCAGAAGAAAATCATCTCATCTTTTAATGCATCTTATTAATTAACTTGTAACAGGGAGAGAAATACCATTACTTTAACACATGGGTTCCTTAGTCAGATACGAATGAGGAATCAAGCTCTATGGATATCAATCACATCGATGAAGTGCAAAAGTTTGCCTCAGGCTTTAAGGAACTTTGCTGGAAACATGAGTGTTTTCTAGTTAACTGGTCACCCTTCGAATTTTTCATTAGTCGATCTAGAACTGATTCTGTAACAATGGTCTCTTAGAAGCAAGGCCGGATCAATATATTCAAGAAAAAGATCACAGTCTCAAGCAAAGTTTTGACTCAATAAAACAACTTTTGACTCAAAAACGACTGACTCTAAGAAAAACAAAAACAATGTCAGCGACTACCTCCCCCAGACTTGAATAACACTGTCACAAGTGGTATCTAGCCCAAGGTTAGTGAGAGAAAGCAAATCAACGAAGTGGATTGTGAAGAACAAGGAGTTACCGTGCTGGAACATCAAGTATCGACTGACACACGGCCTGGTATCGAGCGATACAAGGCTTAAGTCGATACGATGAACTTTTCTTATTCGCATAGGGTGTCGACCGATACCAATAGGGTATCGATCGACACACGGGCGATTTCGAGTTTGCTCCTTATTTATCCTGACACAAACACAAAACGAAAAATAAAAAGAAAAAGACTTATATACAAACTCACCAATGGGTTGCCTCCCACCAAGCGCTCGTTTAATGTCATTAGCTTGACTGTACCGCCGATCAGGCAGGAGAAGAATGAGAACTTGCGCCGAAGAAAGCTCCACAATTTGACATCGCCAACTTCAGAGTTCTGCTCATCATGCTCTCCACAAACTCAAGTCCTTTCTCTTTCAGCTCTGAAGTGAGAATAACTCTAGCCTTAGAGAATGGTTTCGAAGTTCCCATGCACTTCACCTTATATTCAATTGAATCTCCATCGCACTTATGAGGGGTTAAAGTCACATGGGGAACACTTTTCACTCCTTTGCTCTTCACCTTCTTCTGTACCTTAGCTGTTTTGACGTCTTTTTTGGTGATGACAGAAGGACTATCTAGAAGGGCTATGACAGTTGGCTCGTCAGGAGGCTCTTCCAAAAGATCAACCACCAACGTCTCTCCTGTAACAATGGTGATGCAAGAGATATGTGTGGGAGTTCCTCTAGTAGGAATGGCTTCGTAGTACACCTCATTGTCAATGTATGAGAACGAGATTCTCTTGCTGGGTATGTCCATAATGGCACCAACCGTAGCCATGAACGGTCTTCCAAGAATCAACTGCGTACGAGATTGTGCACTCATCTCCACAACCTGAAAATCAGTAGGAACCAGGCAATCTCCTACTTTAACCATCAAATCAGGGATTGTACCATATGGAAGTGAGGTGGAACTGTTCGCGAATGTGATAGATGACTTGGGAGATCGAATATCAGCTCCCAGTCTCTCTGCAATTGCCCTTGACATGACATTGACGCTAGCCCCCGAGTCAACGAGAGACTCTTTGAATTCAACTCCAGAGATAGAGCATGAAACTGAGAATATCCCTGGGTTTTCCCTCTTGGTCAACTGCCTCAGCGGTAGTGACTTGCTTCTTGCCTTGATGAAGAGTGCCTTAATTTCTTCCTCAGTTTCTCTGCAATCTCGGAAGTGGCTTAGCAGAGGGCGACACTCTAGAGCTTCTTAAAAAGTCAGTGTGAAGGGAATCCTTCGTACCAACTTCTCAAAGTCAAGCAGCTGCTTTGGAGAAATGTGGTCTCTGAGGTGTCTGGGTGGCATGGGGTATGGCGCTTTGGGTTTGTAAACCCTTTCTGCACTCCACTCGGGTCTTGTTTCAACAACTTGACTGGTATCGACCGACACAGGGGTGGTGTCGATCGATGCTTTCGCTCTGAATCGTCCTTGGCAGAACTTTGGACGTGTGTTGATCGATACAAGGGAGTATCGGTCGACACATGGGTGGTGTCCGAAATCTCATCGTCATCCTTGGCATGATTGACCAAAATCTTTGCAGTTGAGCTCTTCTGCACTCCTTGGTGTACCTCACTTCCACTCCTCGAGAGGATAGCAGTGACGAATTCGTTCTATGAATGACCCATCAGTTCCTTGATAGTTGCTGCAGTCTGAGCTACCTGAGTTTCCAGCATCTTCTGCTGAATATTAATAGCGTCGATCCTTCCACTCATTTTATTGTACATGACATCAATTTTCCCATGGAATTCCACAGTTAGCTTCTGCTGTCCTTGAAGAAGTTGTTCAAACATAGATTCAATCTTGCTCTAAGAAGTTTTGGGTGGTGTGGGTGGGCATTGATACATTTGATCTTGAAATCCAACTCCATCAATGTGGTTAACATATTCCACTTCATCCTCTTTAGCAAGACGAGCAGCCTTCTGCTGCTTGCCCATCAACAAATTGTGCATTGAATCTAACTTAGCATTCACCTCAGCAATATGAGTGCAATCCAAGTTACCAGCTTGCTTCTTGCGCTCCATGTCTGCATTCTTGGTACTATTGCTATAAACCAAGTTCTCAATAAGCACATAGGCATCGTCGGGATACCTGGTGTTGAAATTCTCATTACTTGCAGCATCTAAAGACATCTGATACCTCCAATCGACTCCTCTGTAGAAAGTACCCATCAGCTGGACATCAGAGTACCGTGGTGTGGGCAATCTCTATTATATGATATGAATCTCGTCCAAGCAGCCTTGAACGCCTCAGTGGGTCCTTGAGAAAACTGGGAGATCTTGTTCCTCAGATTCTCGGATCGAGTATCATCATAGAAGTTATTCAGGAAAACAGTCTTAGTCTCTTCCCAGTTAGTCAGTGATCCAGGAGGTAACTGCTTCAGCCTGTAAGTCGCATCTCCACCAAGAGAGTATGGGAAGAGCTTGCAGAAAAGGTAATCATAGGACACTCCATTGCTTTTGATGCTAGTGACCAAATCCTCAAACCTCTCAATATGGTCCATGGGATGTTCATTAGAAAGACCATGAAAAGGGTGCTGACCCACAAGAGTGTAGTATGCAGGTTTCACCTCAAAGTTAATCCTCTGAAAAGCAGGCGGATGAATCGCTGATCGATTTGCATAAAACTGATCAGGCTTGTTGTACTCACCAATCGTTCTACCACGATTAACCACAACATTCCCTGTTTTCACAGCAATTGCAGGGACAATGATATTTCCAGCTTCATCAAGTCGCTGCCCTCTCTCATTGCACAATTGACCCTCTTGGTCTCTCAAAGCTCCAACAGCATCCTGAATCAAAATCATTGGATTGTTCATCTCTGCTGGCTTCTTTGCTTTCCTGTTTGCACGTTCCAAATTTGCTAGCTCCTTGTTGGAAAGATCAACTAGCTGAGTGCTCTTGTTCCTCCGGGTTTCGCAAGTGGCAGACACCTGAAACACACTAGGCAAGGCACGTAAGTAACAAAAAACACGTTGAGTATCGACCGACACAAGGTGGTATCGATCGATATCAACAAAAAGAAAACGACGAGTATCGACCGACACTATATAGTATCGATCGATACCGACGAACTTAGTCGGAATTCTTAGACTAAAATCTAATGGCGAAATTGTGTCCCCGGCAACAGCGCCAAATTTGATATGCTCAAATTAATACCCTAAAGTACTAAAGCTTTGTCGGTTGTAATACTTAGGGATCGAATCCACAGAGACTCAAGGAAACACACAATAGATTATATATGTGAGAATTAAGCTAAGAAATCAATGTAATTGAAAGCAAAACGTAAATTATACTGGTTGTAAGTTCGATTGGAGAAAGTTGGTTAATGGTATTTCTAGGGAAATCAATGAATGCAGATAAACTAACTAACATGGTTCAGGTTGCACACGGTTCTTGAACTCAAATCACTAAGATATAGCTAACCAACTCTCGTTGTGAAAACTAAGTCTAAATCCTAAAATTCCAAATCTCTTTGCGAATCCTAAAGTCTAAACCAGCTTTTAGATCAAGTTTGATTTGTTCACAAAACAACTAAACCAAATCTCTTTGGGAATAGTTATTTTGCTCACCCTAGGTTCTATCAGGTAATTAATCGCACTCTGGTGCCTAATCAATTATCCTAAGATCTAAGTTCTAGGTGATCAATCTAGAATTAGCTTTGGAAACAACATATGGTGAAGAACTAATTCATATAGTGAACCCTAATAACTAATCAACCTAGCATTCAGAGAAAACCCTTATGAGAACCCTGAACCTAATAAGAGATCTACTCAGACATGGAAATTGAAGCAATAAACATGTTTGAATAAATCATCAAATAAATAAGAAAGAGTAATAAGAGGGTTCGAAATCTTTTCTCGGACGAATAGAGTTTCAGACTTGTCTCCCTTCAAAGCTCTCTCACAAAACCAAAGTAAAAATAAAGTTTAGCCATCAAAGTGGCTGTAAAATCCTATTAAATAACCTAAATCACGTTTTGGGGCTTTTTGTAAATGATAAAGTCTTCTGGGAAATTTTGCAATTCTTCAACTCTTCAGTAAAGTCGCGGGTCATGTCTGCTTCGATGAGTATCGACCGTTACTAGGCAGTATCGATCGACACTGATGCTTCAAATCGGGTACTCAGCTACACGAACGTCTGCTTTGCTCCAAAATGCTCCAGAAAGCTCCAATATCTCCAATTATGCTCCAAACGTGCTAAAACCTGTAAAAGACTCTAAAAAACTACAAAATAGTTGAAAGACTCTATAAAACGGACTTATATCATGGCTTAAACAGGGTAAAAACCATGATATATCACAACCTCAAAGCATTTGGCTTAACACTTAACCAGCTGAACTAGACAAAATTTATGATTATAATTATCTTATGTTGTTTATATAGACATTATACGCAGAGGAAAAATGTTACTCTCTTTTCTCTTTCCAACAAAATCTTTACCGTATCTTGGGACAATGGTTTTAAACCCGACCCATTCAGCTTCATGGTGAGAATCGAAGAGAAGAGAACGACGACTTCGGCGAGTCCCATCTCGGAGAAATCGATCACCGACTAGAAACAGTCCACGGCGACATCGTCTCCATATCGGAGCAGTAATCACGCTCCGATCTCTACCCGGTTTTTCTCCAACCACCGCTCTTGTTTG
Source organism: Eutrema yunnanense (assembly GCA_002933935.1). Classification (NCBI taxonomy): domain Eukaryota; kingdom Viridiplantae; phylum Streptophyta; class Magnoliopsida; order Brassicales; family Brassicaceae; genus Eutrema; species Eutrema yunnanense. The sequence goes on along the minus strand of PKML01055260.1, from coordinate 62,296 downwards.
TTGATTCGTAAATCACACAAAGAGTTTTTAAACAAAGAACTTTGATCGGAAACTCGTTTTATTGATTGAATCCGGCGTTACAACAGAGTTTCGATAGAGAAGGATTAAAGAGACTAAAGAACTTGAGATCGGTGCTTGATGAAGCTATTTCTCTGCTCTTAGGTCTCTCAGATGATTGTGGATTGTCAGATGAGATAGAATGAGGCGATGGCCTCCTTATTTATAAGTCTTGAAGTCCTTAGCTCTTCCTTTTCCTTCTTGACTTTGTATTGGCAATTATCCTTTTTCCTTGAAGCTGATAAGGATAATCTCATTTCTTTCCGGGATTTGCCTTTATCCAAATAAATCCAAATAAAGGAAATCTTCTCTTTATTAATTAATATTAATTAAAGGAAATTTCCCTTTAATTTCGTAGATCGGTCTCGATGGGCCTTGAAGTCGATTGTTGGGCTGATTTCAACTCAAACCGGGTTAAACCGGGGGAGTGCTAAATCCCCCTCTAACAATTATTCCCCCCTCAGTTCGGCGAAGGAGTGTTCGACTTCGGCGGATTTCTTTGGAGAATTCTTTAGCATGATTGGAGTTGAAATCAACATCTGGTCGAATTTCCTTTTAGACGTTGTTCGGCTTTGTTCCTGCAAAAATTACTAAAGACAAGAGATTGAACTCGAGGCTAAGCTCGGTGTTTGTTAGTTAAGTGCGAGGTCGGCCTCGGTTTTTTCAAGTTCGTGTGAGATTGCGAAGTCGGCGAGCTGTGATTGCGAGCTGCCCAATTGTAAGGTTGGCGAGTTGCAACTGCGAGTTGCCATACTGTGAGGTCGGCGAGCTGCGAGGTCGGAGAGCTACGACTGCTAGATCGGCGAGCTGTGAGGTCGGTGAGCTATGACTGCGAGTTCGGTGAGCTGCGAGGTCGGCGAACTGCGATAGCTGCGACTGAGAGCTACCTAACTGCGTGGTCGACGAACTCCGACTGCGAGCTGCCTAACTGTGTAGTCGACGAACTCCGACCGCGAGCCGCCTAACTGCGCAGTAAACGATATGTCTGATTGAGAGGTAGGCGGGTGTCTTCTTTTTTTGTATTGACCGTGGTTTGGCTTTTAGAGGGATAGACGCTCTGATATAATCTGAAAATAAAATATATTCGAATAATGAATTGAATTTTTTAATAGGTGATACCTGATTTTAGAGACTTCCGTTGACGAATTGTGATATTGGTTTTGATAAATCGGTTAGCGAACCAATTGAACTCGGCCTGGTTTGGTTTTTAGATTAAACCAACCAATTTCTTTCCTTTGTCCACGTTTTTCTTCTTAATGGGCTTTAGGCCCAGCTCTTATTTTTTTTTTACTTGTCTTCTCCGCGTGAGTTCTCATCTTTGCAGATCAATGGCGACAAGTCGATGTCGGAGAGGATGAGCGACATCGCTTCTGCTGGAATCTTCCATATTTGCTTTTCTTCTTTGCAGGTCGGTGAGAGATGTTGGCGTTGGTCGGAAAAGGGGTGATTCACCGGAAGATGTAGGCTTCGTCGGATTTTCGCCGGATCTGAATTGGACCGAAACTGTCACCGATTTACCGTCGAGGAAGGAACGTGATCTTGAAGATTGTGAGGAATGGGCCTTCAATCTTTGTATCATGTTGGGCCTTAGGCTGGGCCTGAAATTGTGTTTAGCCCAACAAAAAGGAAATATGATCCCCTTCCATCGTTGGTTTTGTTGCAGGTCGGCGTCGGATTTTGTTACGTGGGGACGCGTGAATCCGGTGATGGCGGAGCTCCGGAAAGCTTAAGCCCCAGCGGATTGATGACTGTGATACAGGAAATAGAAGAAGACACGTGTTAGCAGCTTACTTGCGACTGGGAAAAGAAGAACAAGACACGTGGAGGCTGATGATTGGATGGAGCTGTTTGTTACGCAGTTAAAACAGAGATGTTAGCACATTTTTCAGATTATGCAGAAATTGATTTGTTTCATTGATCATCGTCTTCTTATCTCTGTAATTCTGGAATTTGGGTTGTTCCTCATTGTTGCGAGAATCTGTTTCTTCCTCTAAGATTCTAGCACTTGAGAAGTGGATCGTTGTTTTAGGAACATCGATTCATTGTTTTCTTATAATCAATAAAATGGAGGTTTTCCTTTAACAAAGGTATCAGAGCTCGTCCTTCCTCGGAAATAGTTGGAACAAATTCGCAGGCGCTACTGAAGAGCCAATGATTCTTGGATCTTATCAAGTCAGTGTGTCGCGAGATCAGATCGAATCAAACACGACGAGGTTCATTGAAATTCCCATTTTCACAAGTGTTGCATTACGACCATGGATCTCGTGGATGGAGGCATTTTTTGTGCGGGAGAATTTCTCGGAGTTAGAAGCCATGAATCTTGCACAGAGCTCCATTGAAGGCGACGCTGAAACATGGTTTCACTAGAGAGAATCGTTGACGATTTTTCAGAGTTGGGAAGAGCTGAAAAATGGTTTGATACTACGGTTCGGAGAAGATGACGATCTGGACAGAAAGGAGATAATGCTCAAGAACCAACAATTTTTCAACGAGCTGCTCAAAAAGAAAACTGAAGATCCAGTGGTAGAAGTTCTGGGTGAAATAGAATCGAACACGACGGAAACAATTCGCAAAGACGAATCGACGGATGCGATGGTGCCGATTACTGATTCCTCCGAACCAATTGCACGGATGGAGTCAACGAATTCGATTCATGAGGTGGAATCGCAACACGGGGAAACAGAAACAGATTCGCTTTTGGAGAAAGACACGATTCCTTCCATTTCATCGTTTCAGAAAGTTCCTGCTACACAATCTCAATTTCAGGTAATGGTTTCTTCCCTGAAACCAAGCCTTCTGATTCACTCTGAATCATTGAATGTTTGCGAGGATGTGCATTCTGGTTTTGGCTTTGAGGATTTGTTTGATCATCATGAAGAAACATTACATTGTGCTTATGTGAACGAGAGTGATGCTATGTCCCAAGAGTGTTCAATTGTCATGGACAAGCATAAGGCACACCAACTATTCGATCAAAGGTCTCTGAAAGTACAACAGGGGAGGAAACGGATGAAGTATCCTAAATCGTGGAAATTCAAGTTCAAAACCAGGAATCTACAGGGAATCACGCTACAAATGACTTTACATCAGCAACTCATTGACAGAGAGGGCAACAAGTACTTCAGTTCTGGTTCTCGTACTCAGGTTGGTTCACTGCGGAAAAGGGGCAAATTTAGGAGGAGACAACCGCATATGTCTAGTTTGTTGCGCACACTAAGCATGAGACAGAATGTCTGTGATTTGATTCTCTTAGTCAGATATGCGCTTTATGTTATCTACAAGCCTGCAAGTGAAAACAAAGATGCTGATGAGGCGTTTAAGTTTGTGCAAATTCATGTCTGTTCACGAACTGCACATGAGCTCATTGTCAGAGGACAAAACAAGTCCACATTAATGGAACATTTTACAGGATATGGTTTCTTGGAAATGCTGTTTTGGCTTATAAACGAAGATATGTTGAGCTGTTCAAATGGGAAACAAACGGGTTATGTGGCAGCAAGTGTGCACACTTGGGAGGATTCTTCAAGAACATATGGTCTTGAAGATTATGGTCTTGGCTTGGCGGTTTCACAGTTTGGTTGGGGTGTTAATGTTGTGCTCCTTCAGCCTCTGCAACTATTCCAGGCTGCAACTGACACATACACTAGTTTTGATGTTTCGCAGCAAACAATTGTTGAGTCAACACTTAGGAGGCTAATGAAGGATCAGTTGTGGATCACCTCTAGAGTGCACTCACTACCATTGTGCAGGACTGCCTATTTTGCAGTGTGGCATTGCTGGAAAAACAAGGCTGTGACATTGTTGGCAAGAATGGACCACAAGTTTCTCACCTGGTTATTGGAACATACAGGTGTAACTATAGCATATCAAAGAAGATTGAGATATGCGTTTTCTGCAGTTTACAAGTTGTTGAAGTTGGGACAAGGCAGAGGCTTGATATGGGACATTTTCAAGGGGATTGATGCAAATTCTGTAATACAAGCTGTCAGCGATTCACTTGCTCGTATACACACTGTTTTGGAAGAGTATATCGGGATGTCTGAGAGGTTGCCGTTCCAAAGCAGGTTGCGAATGAATATTCAGGAGTTTGAAGTTGGTATAATGAGAGAGGCTGAGTTTGCAACAATCTTGGATCAACTTCAGATACAACAAAAGCAGATATGGCAAATGTTTTACAAATCTAGGATGTTCAAGTACAAAGCATCAAGAAAGAGAAAGCCTTTGTTGACTGTAGCCACTTGGTTTGCTCTTAGAACATATTCATTTTCTATATGGCACCGGTGGAGATACAAGCTGCCATTGCTTGAGCTTGTGGCTGGTTCTGGGCATACAAGGCACTTAGATGAGTGGCTGGCAGTGGTAGGAAATTGACCAAGTTTTGGCGATTTGAGGTACTTGTGATTTACAAGCACTATGGACACAACTCTTGGTTCAATGCTGTAAGCTCAAAAAATACATGGAGATATCGAAGCCTAGACTTGTTTGAGTTGGTTTAAAAATCGGCGAGACTGCATCATGCTTCTACTCTACCTCTTCCATGTGCTGATGCAGAAGCTGTGTGCATTGAGCCTGCATTTGTGTTAGTTACACGTTATAACATAACTACTGGTTTGGAGTTTTTAAACCTTGAGGACAAGGTTGTTCAAACAGGGGGGCTTTGATACAGGAAATAGAAGAAGACACGTGTTAGCAGCTTACTTGCGACTGGGAAAAGAAGAACAAGACACGTGGAGGCTGATGATTGGATGGAGCTGTTTGTTACGCAGTTAAAACAGAGATGTTAGCACATTTTTCAGATTATGCAGAAATTGATTTGTTTCATTGATCATCGTCTTCTTATCTCTGTAATTCTGGAATTTGGGTTGTTCCTCATTGTTGCGAGAATCTGTTTCTTCCTCTAAGATTCTAGCACTTGAGAAGTGGATCGTTGTTTTAGGAACATCGATTCATTGTTTTCTGATAATCAATAAAATGGAGGTTTTCCTTTAACAGACTGTGATCATGGTCGTGATATAATCGGAGAATGTGAGCGGTTTTCGCAACAGAGAAGCGGAGATGGCGAGCCTTTTATTTATTTATTTTTTTTCGCCCGTGATCTGTGGCTGGGTAGATCGGAGAATTATTTAAGCGGTCATATTGGTGATCAGTGATTCAAGATCTCAATAAACATGATGATACGTTTCTATCGTCTTCGAGTTTCAAATTCCTTTTAATAATTCTGCATAAACACCAAATTTTTCTTGCCCCCTCATTCTAGCGCTAATTGTTGATTCGTAAATCACACAAGGGGTTTTTAAACAGAGAACTTTGATCGGAAACTCGTTTTATTGATTGAATCCGGCGTTACAACAGAGTTTCGATAGAGAAAGATTAAAGAGACTAAAGAACTTGAGATCGGTGCTTGATGAAGCTATTTCTCTGCTCTTAGGTCTCTCAGATGATTGTGGATTGTTAGATGAGATAGAATGAGGCGATGGCCTCCTTATTTATAAGTCTTGAAGTCCTTAGCTCTTCCTTTTCTTTCTTGACTTTGTATTGGCAATTATCATTTTTCCTTGAAGCTGATAAGGATAATCTCCTTTCTTTCATAATCTCCTTTCTTTCCGGGATTTGCCTTTATCCAAATAAAGGAAATCTTCTCTTTATTAATTAATATTAATTAAAGAAATATTCCCTTTAATTTCGTAGATCGGTCTCGATGGGCCTTGAAGTCGATTGTTGTGATGATTTCAACTCAAATCGGGTTAAACCGGGGGAGTGCTAAATCCCCCTCTAACATTGTTCTTCCTCAATCTAAACTTAGGCGTCGGGCCGGGGTTTGGATTCGGATCCGGGTATGTCCCGGTAAGGGCGGTGGAGTTGCCACCGTTTAGAGAAAGCACGCGGGGATGATCGGAAAGAAAGTCCCGGAGAGTAAAATCCAGATTGCGACGGTGGTGGCGGTTTGAGCTTCGATGGAGTAGAAAAGGAAGGAGTGAGAGGAGATAAAGGACGGCTTTTGGAATTGGAGATGAAAGACGACGAAGGCGGAGATAACGTCGGCAGGTAGAGTTGATATGATCCTGGATGAGCAGCTCGAACCAGATGCTGAGGGAGTCGAGGGAAAGCAAGCTGAGGGATCCGAGGGATTCTTATCCGAGGGATTATGCTCTGGGGGACTCCTAGCCGAGGGACATCCGACTGAGGGAAAATCAATCATTACGAAGAAAGGAGCTAAGGCAAAACGATTCAAGAAAATCTCGGGGAAATTATTCCATCAGATTGCTTGGGCTCGTGATATGATCCTGGAAAGCATCAAGGAGGAACAGCGTGAACTAGAACTTCATCAAACATGCCACACAAACCGCATAGGAGTCAACAAGGACATATGTGCCTTTCTTGGAGCATACGGAATAAACCACGAAGATTCAAAGCATGAGACCACTTGGAAAATATTCTCAGCTCACCCAGAGCACACTACGAATTGGAATCAATCCATTTGGAGCTCAAACGAAGGATTTATTGAATTTACAAATCGGGTGATTCCCAGCTTACCCGATTTGGACATACCAGCCTTAATTGGAGGTTTCCAGGAACACCAGGACGAGTTAAGCTACGAATCAAATTTTTCTATAATCTTGATCCATCAGAGGCTCACGGAGAAGTGGAATCAAGTCAAGAACAGTTTTCATTTGGAAGATATGCAATTTCTAAGTCAACGGATCCTCGACTTGCTTCATTTGGAGGCTTCAACTTCTCAACGGATCTATTGTCAAAGCTGCTGCGATTTGGACATCTTTTATGTCATCCAGGATGTTCCAAAGAAGCTCACTTATTACCTCAAACCGTCAAGGTACAAGAGGGCCCAAAGAAATCACTAAATGGGTATGTGAATCATTTTGTGCTCTTTTTCCCTTATCCAAGTTTTGTCCCAATGGGTTTTCTTGGAAAGGTTTTTAATGAGGCAAATGATTCACATTGTTACTGGCCCATTTTGTGATCTTCCTCAAGCCCAGAAACATCTACAATTTCGACCATGGAAGATCAAGAGACATATTTTCAAATTCAAACTCTGTTTTAATTTTGTGTTCATTTTCGAGGGGAGTTATTGTTTCTCTCTCCCTCATGCATCCTATGTTTTTTCCTTTATAATTCTCTTGTAACCCAGCCACGAAAATCAATCAATCTTTTATCAAATATTTTCTGAGTTTTCAACTCTTGTTCTTCGATTTCTTTGATGGTTAGTCATTGAAATTCTTTTCGGTTTATCGAGTGTCTTCCGCAACACTTCGACGCAACCTTCGATCCGTTGTTTGTTCGATTCTTCTCGCCATAAGGGGCATAGAGATTTTCGGGATTCATCTCCCACGCTCTATCATCCTTGTTCTCGAATCCCTCAAGCATCGCAGCCACCGCATCGTTTCAAATCGTTCATTATCGATTGGGCCTAAGGATTTTCGAGTTCATCACTCACGCCTTAGCATCTTTCTTTGTGGATTCTTTGAAGTCAAGGATTATCCAACCTACACCGTACCTATAGCAAGCCGGTCCTTAGTTGAATCGTGTCAAGTGGTATCAGAGCCACTTGCTCAAAAATCGGTGAGATTTATCCAATTCGAACAGTTCATCTTCTTGCAATTTCTGGGTTTAAATTTGTTTTCGTTTTTCTGTCTGTTTCGATTTTTATAAATTCAAAAACTTATCAAAAAAATCAAAAAAAAATATATCTAAGTAGATCTTTGTCTTCTCTTAATTGTCGTAATTTTTAAAATTCAAAACAAAAATAAAAAGAATTTCGTTTTGAGTTTTTCGGAAAACACCTGTTTTTGTGGTTACTTGAGAAAAATCTGAACTTTTGCATACACTCACGTGTTGTTGTTTGATTCTGTGCGAGGTACAATATGTCGGAAGAAAGTGAATCAGCTTCATCACGATCTAGGAGAGAACGAGAGGCAGCCATGAATCACAAAGTCGATGGCATGAACCAAAAATTTGATGGCATCAAACAACTACTCCACGAGATAAGAGATAGTATGGCCGCACTTGAGGTCCGGACACCGGAAAGGCAAGCGAGACATCAAAAGGAAGAAGCAGCATATGATTGCTATGGACGTGATGAAAAATTTGGATTGCTCAAAAGGAGAAACAAGGAAACGACCGATCGATTCTCTCGTCCAAAATCCAAAAACTACTTGCAAAGCTTAAGGGATGAGCAAAAGCATAGAATTTCCACTGAGGGATATCATATTCATCGACCAAGTGGCCATTCCCGACGTGCTGGTCGAGCCCCTCAGTCATTATTTGATCCAAACGAAACTCTAGAGCCGAATCCAGAAGTAACTAAGATAAGTGTTGATCCATCTCAAATAAATTCTGAAAATTTTGATTGTAGTATCATACACTTGTCTTTGCCAAAGGAAATTGATGCAGGTTCAAAGGAGAAGCTTGAAGAGTTGCTGGCCAAGGAGTATCTCATCACGGTTAAAGAGTTTGATTCCGCACCTATTTATGACGACTATGACGAGGAAGAAGAGCTTGAAACCGCGCCAATCTTTGACGAGTATGAGGAGCATGCGGTTGATGGAGAGCTACTTGTAGTTAGGCATGATCTTCTTTCTCAAAAGAAAAGGAAGGGAGAAAGCACTCACTTTGAGGACGCAACTTCAGAAAACAAAAGGATTGATCGTTCCTTAGTTCCCGAGCACCGAAATTACTTGCAACAAATTAGGGAACGTTTAAAACTTCGAATCTCTACTGAGGGAGATGATTTTCATCAACCAAGTGGACCTTGTGGAGGTTCTGGTCGAGGCATAAATCAATTGGGATGAGCAGAACTCATACTTCCTTTGAAAAATCAACCGGATGGCCTTATCGTCGAAATAAAGCATGCCGAGCTAAATGACAGATTCTCTTCCATTGGAGGTAAGTTTTCTCAATCTTGCTTCACAAATCACTTCTCGGATCCAAAGGAGACCAATTCGGACAAGGAGAAGGAACGGGAACTGAGGGACTACTGAAACTTATGAATCATGACCGTTCTGATTTTGAAGAATCTAAGGAACATTATTCATTTCAAATCCCAGCACCGATCACTTCCAAAACATACAAGAAATGTTTACATGGAGCAAACATTAAGGCGAATTCTTATGACATCCAAAGAGGTAAGGAAATTATTGTTGCTAATACAATAATTCAAAGGTATGATTTACTCTCTACTCTCAATGTTAATTTGCTAGATGTATTTCAGTATTGTGAGAGATTCTTCTTTGGAAATTTCTGTAAGCAAAAAGGTTTTCTATTTGAAGAAAACAAATCGTGTGAGCTTAATAATGCTTTGAAAAATTCTGCGTTAATTGATGAATTCTCTAAAAATGCTAGTGCTTCACAACTTGCTGAATCCTTCTTTAGGGAAATTTTTTACTTTGATAGCACTCTGAATTTTAATAAAAACTTAGATGATCATGCTGAGACTTTGAAATTTATTTTGGATGATCTAAGAAAGGAATTGCGTGCTAGTCGTAATGAGTATGTCTTTTTCACCTATAATCTTTTGTTTCGAGTCTTTGAAAGTGCACAAGATATACAAGAGGAGAGCAATGTGAACGTCGAGCATGGATATCAGTTTTGGATTCGTATGAAGGAGAAACGTTTTTCAGCCCAAGAGGAGTCCAAACCAACGCTAAGAAGAGATTGTCAACCCCGAGTCATAGAACATATCAATGCCTACAAGATTTGTTTGCAAGGTGAGCATATTCTGATTTACTTCAATGGTTCTAACTTAGCTTTGTTCTTGACAGATTTGAGGGAAAATCCTTTTCAACTGGGGGAGGATGATATGATCCTGGAAAGCATCAAGGAGGAACAGCGTGAACCAGAACTTCATCAAACATGCCACACAAACCGCATAGGAGTCAACAAGGACATATGTGCCTTTCTTGGAGCATACGGAATCAACCACGAAGATTCAAAGCATGAGACCACTTTGAAAATATTCTCAGCTCACCCAGAGCACACTACGAATTGGAATCAATCCATTTGGAGCTCAAACGAAGGATTTATTGAATTTACAAATCGGGTGATTCCCAGCTTACCCGATTTGGACATACCAGCCTTAATTGGAGGTTTCCAGGAACACCAGGACGAGTTAAGCTACGAATCAAATTTTTCTATAATCTTGATCCATCAGAGGCTCACGGAGAAGTGGAATCAAGTCAAGACCAGTTTTCATTTGGAAGATATGCAATTTCTAAGTCAACGGATCCTCGACTTGCTTCATTTGGAGGCTTCAACTTCTCAACGGATCTATTGTCAAAGCTGCTGCGATTTGGACATCTTTTATGTCATCCAGGATGTTCCAAAGAAGCTCACTTATTACCTCAAACCGTTAAGGTACAAGAAGGCCCAAAGAAATCACTAAATGGGTATGTGAATCATTTTGTGCTCTTTTTCCCTTATCCAAGTTTTGTCCCAATGGGTTTTCTTGGAAAGGTTTTTAATGAGGCAAATGATTCACATTGTTACTGGCCCATTTTGTGATCTTCCTCAAGCCCAGAAACATCTACAATTTCAACCATGGAAGATCAAGAGACATATTTTCAAATTCAAACTTTGTTTTAATTTTGTGTTCATTTTCGAGGGGAGTTATTGTTTCTCTCTCCCTCATGCAGCCTTTGTTGTTTCCTTTATAATTCTCTTGTAACCCAGCCACGAAAATCAATCAATCTTTTATCAAATATTTTCTGAGTTTTCAACTCTTGTTCTTCGATTTTTTTGATGGTTAGTCATTGAAATTCTTTTCGGTTTATCGAGTGTCTTCCGCAACACTTCGACGCAACCTTCGATCCGTTGTTTGTTCGATTCTTCTCGCAATAAGGGGCATAGAGATTTTCGGGATTCATCTCCCACGCTCTATCATCCTTGTTCTCGAATCCCTCAAGCATCGCAGCCACCGCCTCGTTTCAAATCGTTCATTATCGATTGGGCCTAAGGATTTTCGAGTTCATCACTCACGCCTTAGCATATTTCTTTGTGGATTCTTTGAAGTCAAGGATTATCCAACCTCCACCGTACCTAGAGCAAGCCGGTCCTTAGTCGAATCGTGTCAGCTCGGTTGAAGAAGTGTTTTCAAACCTCTATGGTTTTGAATAACAAGCCCAAGTAGATCAACAAATGGCTAAGTGGTCTAATTGTGCTCTTCTCCTCCTCTTTGGTTTTGTCCCATTGGGTTTTCCAAAGAGGGGTTTTTAGTGAGGCAATTGGATCACTTCCAATAAAACCCATTTGTTGATCCAAGCCCAAGAAGCTCAATCATCATTTTCGAAATTAGAAGGGCAAGAGTCATTTTTTTCAATTCAAACNNNTTTCTCTCTAGATCAAATCTCGATTGTGAGTCATATCAATCGAAAACCTTTGTCGAATTTGGTGAGTCATATCCAAACGAGACAAAGTGGAATATCAAGGGCCTTCCGCAACCCTTGTGAGACCATTCGATCCACATCCCTTGAAGCGATTCGTCGTTTGCAAGGCTTATCCCGTCTTACCCAAACCGTAGAGTGTGCGATCTAGGGGATTCGTAACAAGTGGTATCAGAGCACCACTCCACAATCTGGGTAATTTCATTCCATCTCTCACTTGTTCTTATTTCATTTCGTTTTATTTAAGTCTGTTCATCTTCTTTGAAATTTCTGGGTTTGAAATTTTTGTTGTTTCTGTTTTGTTTCAATTTTTATTATTTCAAAACTTTATCAAAAAAATCAAAAAAAAATATAGCTAAGTAGATCTGTGTCTTATTTTAATTGTCATAATTTTTAAAATTCAAAAAAAAAAAAAAATTCGTTTTTGAGTTTTTGAAAAATTCCAGTTTTTGTGGTCATAGTTGAAAAATCTGAACTTGGCATACTCTCACGTTTGTGTTTTGATTTTGTGCGAGGAACAACATGTCCGAGGAAAGTGAGACCGCGTCATCACGGTCTAGGAGAGAGAGAGATGCTGCGATGGCTCAAAAGGTCGACGGCATTACACAACTAATCCATGAGATAATGGATCACATGTCCACTCTCGAGGGGAGGACGCCGAGAAAGGAGGAGCCTGATCCCGCACCTATATATGACGACTATGAAGAGAAGGAGCCTGATCCCGCACCTATTTATGACGACTATGAAGAGAAGGAGCCTGATCTCGCACCTATTTATGATGACTATGATGAGGAAGAGCTTGAAACCGCACCAATCTTTGACGAGTATGAGGGACATGCGGTTGATGGAGAGCTACTTGTAGCTAGGCGTGATCTTCTTTCTCAAGAGCAAAAGAAGAAAGAAATCACTGACTTTGAGGCTAAAATTCAAGGTGAGATCCACAAAGGCGATCCACGGCAAAAGGAAAAGTCGATCCATGACTCCTGGTCCGGAAGAATTGATTTCGATCGATCGATCCTCTTGCGACCCGATTACAAACACGTGAACTACTTGGTTCGATTGAGGGAGGAATTTGAGCAACGATTTTTCAACAACTCTGATCATTTTCATTGACCAACTGGGTATTTAGAAGAGACTGGTCGAAACCAAATTCCAGTAGCATACACCGATCTTCATCCGCCATTGCAAACCATCTTAACGGTCGAAACGGAGCAAGCCGAACAAAAGACTCGACCAAACGATCAAATCTCTACTGGGTCAGGTAAGTTTTCTCAACCAAACACTCATTTTAAGACTAATGGTCGTGGTGTTTTCTTGTTTGGTCACGCAGATTTCAAGTTGCTTCACAACACCCAACTGGGACCCGGGGAGAATCGAAACATCCGAGGCGAAATGGTGAAAGATGTCTATTCTGTTTTGGCGAATCCTAGAAAGCATATACCGTTTTCAACATCAGCACGGATCAACCCCAACACATCCAAGACCAATTCCCAAGGTAAGCATAATCCGACTTTGAACTTCAAATTTACTAACTTAGCTCGTTTTCGTGTAGGTTCTTCGGATTTGAGGTCAAATCCTTTTGAAGAGAGGAGGGATGATATGATCCTGGATGAGCAGCTCGAACCAGATGCTGAGGGAGTCGAGGGAAAGCAAGCTGAGGGATCCGAGGGATTCTTATCCGAGGGATTATGCTCTGGGGGACTCCTAGCCGAGGGACATCCGACTGAGGGAAAATCAATCATTACGAAGAAAGGAGCTAAGGCAAAACGATTCAAGAAAATCTCGAGGAAATTATTCCATCAGATTGCTTGGGATCGGTTGAAGAAGTGTTTTCAAACCTCTATGGTTTTGAATAACAAGCCCAAGTAGATCAACAAATGGCTAAGTGGTCTAATTGTGCTCTTTTCCTCCTCTTTGGTTTTGTCCCATTGGGTTTTCTAAAGAGAGGTTTTTAATGAGGCAATTGGATCGCTTCCAATAAAACCCATTTGTTGATCCAAGCCCAAGAAGCTCAATCATCATTTTCGAAATTATAAGGGCAAGAGTCATTTTTTTCAATTCAAACTTTTGTTATAATTTTTAGTCAAGTCTTGTCTTTATTTTTCTCTCATTTTCGAGGTGGTTAATTGCTGTGCATGCAACCCCTCTTGGTTTTCTTTATAATCTCTTTGTAACTCATTTTCGAAAATCATTTAGCTTTTGAATTAAAAATCTCTTTTCTCTCTAGATCAAATCTCGATTGTGAGTCATATCAGTCGAAAACCTTTGTCGAATTTGGTGAGTCATATCCAAACGAGACAAAGTGGAATATCAAGGGCCTTCCGCAACCCTTGTGAGACCATTCGATCCACATCCCTTGAAGCGATTCGTCATTTGCAAGGCTTATCCCGTCTTACCCAAACCGTAGAGTGTGCGATCTAGGGGATTCGTAACAAAAGTGGTCTATATAAACACTATAAGATAATTATAATCAGAAAATTTGTGTAGTTCTGTTGGTAAAGTGTTAAGCTTTTGGCTTTGAGGTTGTGGGTTCAAATCTGAGAGAAGGTATTTTTTATTTTTTAAAACCACCAAAACGACGTCGTTTTGGGATGCTGAATTAAAAAAAAAAATCGACCAAATCACATATCGTACCAAACCGGCGTGCCACGTGTCAGCCGCGTCATCAATCGTTAACGGAAAACTAACACCGTTTACGGTTTTGGTGAAATTGACCATATTTCAATATTTTATGTAGAAAAATAAAATTAGTAGGTAGTTTATGTAGTTTTTGGCATGAGTCAAAACTTCATGTATGAATAATCAGCAGCCGAATACTTTATAGGGGAATAGACCGTTTTCCCGACATCCATCTTCCCATTAAAGTCTACTGTCATCTTCTGGTGTCCCTCAAGAATCTGTTCCAGCGTAGATTCAACTTTGCTTTCAGGAGTTTTGGGTGGTGGAGATTGGTAGGACGAATTCCCATAGGTTCTATTGTAGCCACTGCTCTGAATTGGTTTCTGTAGATACTGATTTGTTCCAGAACCAGCTGGGTTGACTTCAGACTTGTACCCTCTTTTCTGAGCATTGTTGGTGAAGTTTCGGTTGTTGTTTTGCCGGTATTGATACCTTTGACCTTGAAATCCAGCTCCACCAATGTAGTCAACGTCTTCCACTTCATCTTTTTCGAAATTCTTGAAATCAACAGCAAAGAGGACATCCTTCTTTGTCTTTCCCATCAACAGATTGTGCATCGAATCAAGGTTAGCCTTCAGCTCTGCAATTTGACCGCCATCCAAGTTACCAGCTTGCTTCTTGCGCTCCATGTTTGCATTCTTGGTACTATTGCTAGAAACCAAGTTTTCGATAAGCACATAAGCATCTTCAGGATATCTGGTGTTGAAATTCCCATTACTCACAGCATCCAAAGCCATCTTGTACCTCCAATCAATCCCTTTGAAGAATATCCCCAACAACTGAACCTTACTGAAACCGTGATGTGGACAATCCCTCTGATATGATCTGAATCTCACCCAAGCTGCCTTGAATGCCTCAGTTGATCCTTAGCTCCTCGGATCTTGCATCATCATAAAAATTGTTCAAGAAGGCATTCTTAGTCTCCTCCCAGGTAGTCAGTGATCCAGGCGGCAATTGCTTAAGACAATAAGCTGCATCTCCACCAAGAGAGTATGGGAAAAGCTTGCAGGAGATGTGAGAGCCAAATCTCACAATCTCAACTCTTGGCTTGACTTAGGTTGAATGCCTTTAGAACTTAGAAAGAATTGATAGAAAAGTTGTACATTATTGTTTATTGCCAAGAATTCGATATATCTTACAATGAAGTTCACCTTCGAACTTATACATGTTTTGAAAAATACAAATGTCTCAATCTAAATTAAAATATGGAATTGAATTTGTGATCTTTGATTAAATGCTCAGCTTGATTCTAGGGAGAACACATTTAATGTATTTGACTTGTTTGCTGCGAGCTCCCTTTCCCAACGATCTCCCCCTTTCCTGCGTACTCGACTCCTTCCTAGCTCGCGGGCTTACTCTACGAGGCTTTTTAGTGAGTTGGGCTTGATTCTTGGCCTACTTAATCAAGCTGGACTTTGAGTGTGGAATTTGGGCCCAACAGTTGCCCCCATTATCTTTAATGATTTATCATTGAGGATGCGGAACTGTGATCTCGGGATTTAATTGATCCTCCAGCTGGAACGATCTCGCAGTCTCCGGCTTCTAATTGATTTCTAGCTTTCTTGCAGGGCGAGTTTGTAGGGATCATGTAGCGTATGCGCGACTTTTAAGGGATGTGACAGGACGAGTGGGCGAGTGGGTATAAATGAGTGGTTTTCGTTGCTTCAACTTCCCACACCGCCTCAGCTCCCACTTACCGAGGTAATGATGTCTTTTCACCTTTTCCCCTTCTCTCTTTTTTTGTTTATTGTTATTTGTACTCCATTAATTGAACTATCTTCACCTTATTCTTACTTTTACCCGAGATATTCTTCTCTGTGAGAGTTCAACCTCCATCGTTTCCTGTCGAATTTCCTTCTTTTTCAAACTCGATTTTCTTAGCTTTTTTCTGCAATGGCTTCTACTTCTCAGCTGGACGCTCCTCCTCTTCTTGCCGAGCGACTTGATTCTCATTCGAAGAGCACGATTTCGGCTGCTGAGCTCGCGAATATCTTTTCCTTGTGCGGACTCGATATCGGCGATCTGCTCATCCCGCCGGCTGATAGCTCCCCGGAGAGTCCTCCGGAGGGTTATGCATGCGGTTATGCCGCGTTCTTCCTGAGATCCCGCCTTACTTTTCCCATCCCAGCAACTATCTCTAATATCATCAATGACCTCGGACTCGCTCTTCCGCAGCTTATGCCCAGCGCGATGAGGTCCCTTGTCGCACTCTGGGTGCGTTCTAAGGAGTATGGGATTGTGTTTGACACTAAGGTCTTTCGCCAGCTCTTCAACGTCAAGGGGAACTCTCATCTTCGCGTGACCTATTATTTTCCGGCGAAAGTCAATCGGTCTGTTTTTAGATTTAATGTGAGGGATGAAAAATGGTGGGAGCAATGGTTTTTTTTCAGAATTTCCAGCGGGTCCGTTGAGGGCGAGTCGGTTCTCCGACATTCCTGGGCTCAGATCACTGGTCAGCGCGATCTCCCGGATGTTGATTTGAGCATCCCTTCTGGGGATTTCTTAATTGACGTGCCCCCTCTTTTCTTTTTTGTTCTAATATGGTGACCCCTTTTCTTTTTGTGCAGAGTCAATTGTGCAGAGTCAATTGATTCTTCAAAGATAGTCACGGCTGAGGTTCAACGGCTTATTGACCTTGTCAAGGGTGAAGGTTTCCACTGGAAGGGTTTCTCCCTTGACAGGATTCAGCAAGCTCCGCCGAGCTCCCGGGTTATCTGTTGCATCTGCTTGCCGGCTCATAGATTTGGGTGGATTTATATCTTTATCTTTTTAGATTAAGAATTGTTTCTTTACTTAGATCTTCTTTGTTTGATTCCGCAGATTCTCCGACTCCGTCCCCCCTACTTCAAATTCAAGCTTCGGCTCCCGCTCCATCCATTATCCCGAGACTCGAGGCTGTTTCTAAAGATCTAGCCCATGTTGAGGTTAATTCCCCGGTTGGTTCCCAGGTTGGTTCCCAGGTGTCGGATACTGCCCCTGCTACCTCCTAGATTGATCCTACTCGCAGCGAGAGCTCCACAGAGTCCAGCAAAATGATTCCTCCTAAGAAACCGCAACGCCTTTCTTATAGGGAGAGGATGCGATTGCGCCCTGCCCCGACGCCAGCCGGTGCTCTTGATAAGAGGGTCAAAGAGGCTCTTGGTAAGTCCGTACATGTTGATACCACGCGTCGAGAGGAGGTCGAAAAGGGGGATCACTGTGAGCCCGAAACTGATCATGGTGGTGGTGGCATTTTGCCAACGGGTGGTGAAACCGAGATCGCCCAACATGATGCACGAGCTAAAGGTCCTCAAAGGTCAACTTTTAGGGTGTCTTCTAAGGAGCCAAGTCATTCTGCCGAGCATCAATCCCATTCCAAACGATCTCGTGGCGACAGGGTTTGATGACGAGGAAACATCAAGGAGGCATGTGGTACCTCGTTCTCAGGGTGGTGGAGGTATTTCTCCGAATGCCTTTAGGTTCGATTTTGATGGACCTGAGGCAATCGTTGAAAACAGCTCCCAGCTTGTGACACGATTCGACTAAGGACCGGCTTGCTCTAGTACAGGTGAGGTTGATAGATCCACGACTTCAATGGATTCACGAGAAGAGATGCTAAGGCGTGGGAGAAATCCCGAAAATCCTTAGGCCCAATTCCGACAATGAACAATTGAAACAAGGGGGTGGCTGCGTTGTTGGGAGAATCGGGGGAAGAAGATGACAAGGCGTGGGAGATGAAATCCCAAAAATCCTTGTACCCTAATTCCGAGAAGAACTCACACGAACGACGGATCGAAGGTTGCGTCGAGAAGATGCAGAAATAATCTCGATAAACCGAATAAGATTTCAATGACTAACCATCAAGAAATCGAGAGAGAAAAGAGATGAATCTCTGAAAATAACTTAGATAAAAATGTTGTATGTTTTTCGACAATGAGGGAGAAGAAGAGATAAAGAGAAAAATTCAAAAGACAAGTCAAGAGTCATTCTCGAAAATAGGAGAAGACTCATAGAAAATTACAAAGGAAATAAATGATAGTTGAACAACTCTTGGGATTCCGCCAGAAAAATCCCCGGGGAGAATTCCCTCGGGAAAGTCCCTCGAAAAGTCCCTCGGGAATAAATCCCTCGGAATTTCCCTCAGAAAATCCCCCCGCGGAACTCTCAAGAAATATGACCGTTAGGCGGTGTAAGCCGGTTGCCTCGTTAAAACCTCTATACGGAAAACCCATTGGGACAAAACCGTATACAGGAAAAAGAGTACAAACGACTTACACAAACGGCCAAACCTCATAGAGAGTTCGAAGATAATGAGGTGAGGACGGGTTGCGTAAGTTCATCCTCCTTGTTCCGTGCTTCATTTGGCAAAATCCGAACAGCTCCAGCTAGCTTCCGTGTCTTGGATCGGATAATATGTCCTTTGGGGATGACCAATGCTGCCTCCGTAACCTCATCCAAAGCATGCCTATCCATGATCATATCATCCCCCTCCACTTGAAAAAGATTTGTCCTCAAATCTGCCAAGAACAAAACTAAGTTAGAATCATTGAAGTAAAACAAAATATGCTCACCTTGCAAACAGATCTTGTAGGCATTGATATGTTCTATGACTCGGCGTTGACAATCCCCTCTTAGCATCGGTTTGGACTCCTCTTGGGCTGGAAAACGTCTCTCCTTCATACGAATCCAAAACTGATATCCAGGCTTAGCGTTCACATTGCTCTTCTCTTGTACATCCTGTGCACTTTCAAAAACTCGAAACCAAAGATTATAGGTGCAAAAGACATAATCATCACGACTAGCACATAGTTCCTTTCTTAGATCATCCAAAATAAATTTTAAAGGTTCAGCATGATCATCTAAGTTTTTATTAAAATTCAGAGTGCTATCAAAGTAAACAATTTCCCTAAAGAAAGATTTAAGGAGTTGTGAAGCACTAGCATTTTTAGAGATTTTATCAATCAACACATAATTTTTCAAAGCATAATTACGCTCACACGATTTGTTCTCATCAAATAGAAAACCTTTTCGCTTAAAGAACTTCCCAAAGAAAAATCTCTCACAAGACTGAAATACATCTAGCAAATTATCAATTAGAGTAGAGAGTAAATCATACCTTTGAATTATTGTATCAGCAACAATAATTTCCTTACCTCTTTGGATGTCATAAGAATTCACCTTAATGTTTGCTCCTTGTAAGCACTTCATTGGTTCAAGAACAATTTGAACAACAATTTTCTTAAGCCATACATGGTAAAGCCACGTTTTTGGTGCATGAAAATTCAGCTCTCCATCATGTATAACATGTGCTTTCACAACAATAACTTGAAACACAAGATCAAACACACAAAAGGCATACTTCTCTATTTCAGCAAACAGTTTATTATTTAGATCATCAAAGAGTTGATTATAGATTAGAATGTAGATCACGTCAAACATCTTAATGAATGATCTCAAGTCAAATGAAACTTCTCTAAATTCATGATATGAAATGCATTGTGTTCTCCTAGAGAGTCTATCAAGATCCATATGCACAACATTTATTTTTGGTTCACACGTTTTATCAAAAAGAAATCCTCCATGCCTAAAGATCTTTTATGCTCGAATTTCACAAAATAATGAATCACATCTTTAAAATCAATATTTGACAAAAAAAAGTTCTTGGATGTGTTCATATTCCAGAAATTTAGATTCAGAGACAAAAAGAAATACATACCTTTGAATCGTTGTATTAGGCACAACAATTTCCTTACCTTTTCGGATGCCACAAGGAATTGTCTCAACGGTTGCTCCTTGCAAGCATTTCTTGTAGGTCTTGCACACGATCTGTGCTGGGATCTGAAGTTGCTCAGTTTTCCTAGAGTCTTCAAAGTCAGAATGGTCATTCTTCACAAGTTTCAATAGTCCCTCAGCTCCCGTTCTTTCTCCTTGTCCGAATTGGTCTCCTTTGGATCCGAGAAGTGATTTGTGAAGCAACATAGAACCTGTATGTCCTAACAACAAAACACCATGATCATAAGTTTCAAAATATGTAATTGGATGAGTGAACTTACCTCCAGTGGAAGAGAATCGGTCATTTAGATACTCCTTTGGCTCGGCATGCTTTATTTCGACGATAAGGCCATCGGAGAGGATTTGTGAAGGAAGTATAAAATCCTCATGTCCTAATTGATTTCTGCCTCGACCAGAATCTTCACAAGGTTCACTTGGTTGATGAAAATCATCTCCCTCAGTTGAAATTCGATTATTTAGACGTTCCCTCCTTTGTTGCAAGTAATTTTGGTGCTCGGGAACGAAGGATCGCTTGGTCCTTTTGTTTTCTGAAGTTGCGTCTTTAAAGTCAGTGCTTTCTTTCTTCCTTTGATCTTGAGAAAGAAGAACATGCCTAACTACAAGTAGTTCTCCATCAACCGCATGTTCATCATACTCGTCAAAGATTGGCGCGGTTTCAAGCTCTTCTTCCTCGTCATAGTCGTCATAAATAGGTGCAGAATCAAACTCCTTAACCGTGATGAGATATTCCTTGGCCTGCAACTCCTCAATCTTCTCCTTTGAACCTGCATCAATTCCCTTTGGCAAAGACAAGTGTATGATACTAGAATCAAAATTTTCAGAATTTATTTGAGATGGATCAACACTTATCTTAGTTACTTCTTGATTTGGTGATATATCATGGTTTTTACCCTGTTTAAGCCATGATATAAGTCCTTTTATAGAGTATTTTCTAGTGTTTTGTAGTATTTTAGAGTCTTTTGCAGGTTATCGCACGTTTGGAGCTTAATTGGAGATATTGGAGCTTTCTGGAACATTCTGGAGCGAAGCAGAAGATCCGTGTAGCTGAGACGTCAAAATCACCCGAGTATCGATCGATACTGCCTAGTATCGATCGATACTGCCTAGTATCGATCGATACCCGTCAAGGAAACAGAAGGATCGCGACTTAATGAAGAGTTGAAGAATTGCAGAATTGGCCCAGAAGACTTTGATATTTACAAGATGGCCCAGAACGTGTTTTAGGTTATAAATAGGATTTTACAGCCACTTGTTTAGGCTAAGCTTTATTTTCTATACTTTGGTTTGAGACAAGTCTGAATCTCCCTTCGTCCGAGATCAGATCTCAAAACCTTTTGTTATTCTTATTTTCTATTGATGATTTATTCAAACAGATTGATTGTTTCATTCTCTATGTCTGAGTAAATACACTTTAGGTTTAGGGTTTTCTCATAAAGGATTTCGTTGAATGCTAGGTTGATTATCTTATTAGGATTCACCATCTGAATTAGTTCTTCACCTTAGGTTGTTCTCAAAGCTAATTCTAGGTTGACGAATCTGGAACTTAGATCTTAGGATAATTGATTAGGCACGAGAGTGCGATTAATTACCTGATAGAACCTTAGGTGAGCAAATTGATTATTCGCAAAGAGATTTGGTTTAATTGATTTGTGAACATATCAAAGCTGATTTAGACTTTAGGATTCGCAAAGAGATTTGGAATTCCTAGGATTTAGATTTAGATAGTTTTCGCAACGAGAGTTGGTTAATTATATTTTAGTGATTTGAGTTCTAGAACAATGCTAAATCTGAATCCTGTTAGTTAGTTTATCTGCATTCATTGATTTCCTGAGAAAACCCTGGGCCTATATTTTCCCAACTGAATTACAACTCATTTAATATTCAGCATTGTTTTTAATTACATCTGTTTCACTTAGCGTAATTCATCATCTAGAATCTATTGTGTGTTTCTGTGAGTTCTTGTGTTCGACCCCTAGCTATACTACGACAACTGCTTTAGTACTGTTAGGGTATTAAATTGAGCATATCAATTTTGGCGCCGTTGCCGGGGACTCAATTCGCCATTAGATTTTAGCTGTAGAGTTTCGACTAAGTTCGTCGGTATCGATCGATACTCTGTAGTATCGATCGATACTAGGGCGATTTCTTTGTTGATATCGATCGATACCATCCAGTGTCGATCGATACTCAACGTGTTTTTATTTACTGACGTGTCTTACCTAGTGTGTTTCAGGTGTGAATTTGGAACGTGTAAACGGGAAGACGAGGCAGACATCAGAGATGAGCAACACAGCGATATTAAGACCCAATGCAGCTGGAACCGTCGTTGTTCCTCCTGCTGTTGTTGATGAGATTGTCGCGCCAGCTGGGCGCGCCAATGTTGGGGATGATGCAGTGGTTAATCGTGGTCGAACGATTGGTGAGTACAACATGCCTCATCAGTATTATACCAATCGCTCAGCGATCCGCATTCCTACGTTCGAGAGGAACGACTTCGAGCTGAAGCCTGCTTACTTTGCTCTTGTGGGATCGCATCTCTTTCATGGTCTTCCTCATGAACATCCTATGGACCACATTGAGAAATTCGAAGATTTGGTCACTAGCGTGAAATACGATGGAGTGCCCAATGAATTCCTTTTCTGTAAGCTGTTCCCATACTCTCTTGGTGGAGAAGCTACTTACTGGCTGATGCAGTTACCTCCTGGATCACTGACTACCTGGGAAGAGACTAAGAGCGCCTTCTTGAACAATTTTTTCGATGATGCGAGATCCGAGGAGCTCAGGAACAAGATCTCTAAATTTTCTGAGGGAGGAACTGAGGAATTAAGGTTGCTTGGATGCGATTCAGATCTTATCAGAGGGATTGTCCGCATCAAGGGTTCAATATGGTTCAGTTGCTGAATTTCTTCTTCAGAGGGATTGACTGTAGGTACCAGATGGCATTGGACTCAGCTAGCAATGGAAACTTCTTTACCAGATATCCTGACGATGCTTATCAGTTGATTGAGAACTTTGCATCTAGCCATAGCGCCAAGAATGCAGACCTTGAGCGAAGGAAATAGGCTGGAAGCATGGGTGGGTTGCAGATTGCTGAGGTGCATGCGAAGCTGGATTCAGTGCATAATCTGTTGATGAGCAGGCAGAAGAAGACTGTTCGTTTTGCTGAAGAAAATGCAATGGAACATGTTAACTACGTTGGTAGAGCTGGATCTCAAGATCAAAGGTATCAATACCCATCCGCACCAACCAGAACTTCTGAAAACAGGATGGAATCCATGCTTGAACAGCTTCTTCACGAACAGCAGCAGATGACAGCGACTTTCAACAGGAGATTGAATACCTTGTACTCTGATCTGAATAGCAAAATCGAGGCTCTCAGTGTTCGTCAGACGATTTTGGATACACAGTTAGCCCAGACTGCCAGGCTTTTGGCCAATTCTACCAAGAACGACGAGGAGGATCCTGAAATCGTCAAGTTATCGACCGACACCACCGAGTATCGATCAATACCAATCCAAATCCTTTCTCAAAACGTGTCAGAACCCAGAGTATCGATCGATACCCTACCTGGTATCGATCGATACCCCTCGCAGATCGAGCCAGAATCGATGAAAACACCTGAGTTGATTGAAGAGAGGGGCTACAAGCCTAAAGTGCAATATCCTCGACCACCTCCACTGACGCAGCTGACTAAGAGGGAAGACCCAGGAATCTTCTCAGTTCCATGCTCTATCTCTGGAGCTAAATTCAAAGAGTCTCTCGTCGACTCAGGGGCTAGCGTTAATGTCATGTCAAGGGCAATTGCAGAGAGATTGGGAGCTGATATTCGATCTCCCAAGACATCTATCACATTCGCGAACTCTTCAACCTCAACTCCATATGGCGCAATCGCTGATTTACTTGTCACAGTAGGAGATTGTCTGGTCCCTACTGATTTTCAAGTTGTTGAGATGAGTGAAAAATCCATTACGCAGCTGATTCTTGGACGACTGTTTATGGCCACGGTTGGAGCGATTATGGATACGCCAAGCAAGAGAATCTCGTTCTCATACATTGACAAGGAGGTGTACTACGAAGCCATCCCCATTAGAAGTACTCCTACACATATCTCTTGTATCACCATTGTCACAGGAGAGACGTTGGTAACTGATCTTTTAGAAGAACCTCCTGACAAGCCAATTTTCACAGACGTTCTCGATAGTTCTTCTGTCCTCACCAAGAAAGACATCGAAACAGTTAAAGCAAAGGAGAGGAGGAAGAGCAAAGAAGTACAGGATGCTCCCTCTGTGACTTTAACCCCTCAGAAGTGCGATGGAGATTCAATTCGATATAAGGTGAAGTGCAAGGGAACTTCGAAACCATTCTCCAAAGCAATAGTTCTTCTCACTTCGGAGCTGAAAGAAAAAGGACAAGAGTTTGTGGAAAACATGATGAGCAGAACTTTGACTCTGGCGATGTCAAATTGTGGAGCTTGTTTCGGCGCAAGTTCTCATTTTTCTCCTGACTGATCGCCCGGAAAGTCAAGCTCGTGACGTAAAACAAGCGCTTGGTGGGAGGCAACCCACTGGTGAGTCTGTACATAACCCTTTCTATTTTTATTTTTATTTCTTTGTGTCTTGTGTATTCCGTGGACCAGATGAACAAGGAAACGAACTTCCATCAAGCAGATCGCCTCTGTATCGATCGATACCCTGATGGTATCGATCGATATCCATCGCGCAGGTAAGTCCGTTCTTAAAACCCTTAGGTTTTCTTTTCTTCTGAACAGTGCCCATCGGTCGATACACATCCGAGACCTAAACCCAAAATCACCAAATCTTCGTTTCTTCACGGATTTGACTAATTCCAATGCCTAATCTCGTTGGATTTTCATCCTCTATCTATTTCTATCATCTATCCACCCGATCTGCAAGGTATGGCACACTAATTCCCACTTTTTATGTCAAATGAGCACAAGGTTTGGTTTTCATGATTTCTATCTCTTTTCACTTGTTTTTCTTGAGCAATACATGCTAGATAAGTGTTTAGAGCAGATTATCGAACCCCCTTTGTGCTAGCTCGTTGGAATTTTGAACGAATTTGATGGATTTTGAATTTTTGGATCGCAAATCGCCAGGGTATCGATCGATACCCTAGGTGCAGATATGGGATTTTGAGAAATTTGATGCTGATTGTTATTGTGTTCTTGTCTTTGATTGCAGATGAATACTCGCAAGAGAAACCGAACAGATGACGCATCAAGCTCCAACCCGCGCCCAAAAGAATACCGTTTGACGCAACGTGTCAAAGTTTGGGATGGAAGACATTGGCGAAGGGGTGTAGTGCACGTTTGCCTACGCGATAACCGCTACAAGGTGCAGGTTGATGGAGCTTCGAAATGTATTGTGGTTCCACATGACTCTTTGCGCGAGATCCCACCACTACTAGAGACAGGGCCTTCACTACCTCCTACCGATCATGTGGCTCCTAACATCACATGTAGAGCTCCTTGGCCTAGGAGGAACGAGAAAGCCAGGATTCCTTGCAATCGAGATTGGGAAGGGATGGACAGGGTAATAGCTGAGAGCACAGACTGCGTCTACCGGCCTGTCTCTGATGACTGGGATGACTACGATACGTTGCATTACAACGGATGGCTTGGCATTGATGTGCAGCCCACTCGATTCATTGATGGAGTCGCCGTGCGTCGCTTGGGTATAGATGGTGAGCTCCAGTGTCTGCTTGGGAGGATAGGTCTAGGTACTCTTGCCACATAGCAGTACGATCTATTCCCTGTCTTTGTTCGTCAGTTCATGGCGACAGTTCGCGTCTACTACAAAGACGAGGTTCTCAAGGACGCACAGGAGGGTGTCTTGACCTTCATGATTCGCGGAGTGAGATACAGGCTGCCCATTCCCGACTTATGCGATATCTATGGCTTCCAGAGAGCCTTCAGGAGAGTTGCGCTTCCTGCATCGCACCCTGACATACAGAGCTTCTGGGCACATTTTGGGACTGGTGCCTATCATTCTAGGACATCCACTCAGATGGATGTGCGTCACCCAGTCTTGCGCTTCTTGGTTAGGATTCTGAGCAACACCCTGCTGTGCAAGATGGAGCCCAACAAAATGAGAGTCTCTGAGCTTTTGGTGCTGGCCTTGGCTATTAGAGACGTCATTCCGGGAGAGGATTATGAGTGGCCTGAGCTTACAGAGCTCAACCTAGGAGCTGTTTTTGCACATCACTTGGTCTCCTTGAAGACCAAGCCTTTTGTAGGTAAGAGCAAGAGGAGCACAACTAGGAAGACCGAGTCTGTTGGGAGTCTTCTCACTCCTATCTTCCAGCACTTTGGGATTAGCACTGCGAGTTGCTCTATCTCCACTTCACGCCTTCTCATGGATGAGCAGCATTTGCAGAACCTGAGGTGGCTGAAACCTCAGCGACGTTGGTTTTTCTCTACACCTGGTGAAGACTTTCTGGTTCAGCTGCCCAACAGAGGGTTGACAGAGATTGGTGACACTCCACAGCAGCTGCGTTTTGAGCCTGCTGAGGATCTATTGATAGCTGCACCTGCTACTCGACGTCGTGCACCTGTCACTAGAGCTCCTGGTTCTGCTGAGGACGAGCTGGTACCTGACCTTGCTGGAGGTCAATCTCGACGTGCGCATCATCATCCACCCTCCGCGAGTACTCTCGCTCCACCCCCTGCGATTCCGATGGATACAGACACATTTCAGAGGTACGTGACTGAGAGTTTCCAGAGCATCTGGAACGCGATTTCGACACTCTCTCGATGTGGTTTCATTGCTCCATCTCGCCCGCGCTCACCATCTGGGGAAGGACCATCTCACACCGCTGGAGATGATGATTCTGATGAGGATTAGTCCTTTGTTCTATCTGGTTCACTTTTCTGGTTCATGTTTCTTTTTCTTTTTCTGTTGAACTTATGTCAGTGTTTGTCTTTGCAATTGAAATTCTTTGGATTTATGTTTGATCTATCATGTTGCCTTTAACCTGTTTTTGAGTGTTCCTAACAGTGCTAACTTCTAACACAATGGAACGCTTTCCCTGGTTAAGCAACTCGTCACTCTTGATTTTTAATCATTGAGTCGACATACAGTTGGTATCGATCGATACTGCCTAGTATCGATCGATACCCTGTACAGGTACGGTTCCTAATTTTCATAATCCACTCAGTTCATTTGTTTTCGTTCACCAACTTTAGGCTAGATCACACTGGGGACAGTGTTGTTCAAGTCTGGGGGAGGTGTCTGCTGACATTGTGTTTGTTTTTCTTAGAGTCAGTCCACTTTTGAGTCAGTTGTTTTATCGAGTCAAAATTGTTTTATTGAGTCAAAACTTGTTGGAGATAATGATCCTGTGCTTGAACCTATTGATTTGATTTTGTTTTTGAGTGCACAGTGTTACAGGA
>PKML01055260.1:0-30294 GCA_002933935.1 Eutrema yunnanense | reverse complement strand
AGTTGGTTAATTATACTTTAGTGATTTGAGTTCAAGAACCGTGCGTAATCTGAATCCTGTTAGTTAATTTAGCTGCATTCATTGATTTCCTGAGAGAAACCCTAGGCCTATATTCTCTCCATTGATTTACAACCTTTTTAATTTCTGCACTGCTTTCAATTACATCTGTTTCACTTAGCGTAATTCATCATCTAGAATCTATTGTGTGTTTCTGTGAGTTCTTGTGTTCGACCCCTAGATATATTACGACAACTGCTTTAGTACTGTTAGGGTATTAAATTGAGCATATCAATTTTGGCGCCGTTGCCGGGGACTCAATTTCGCCTTTAGATTTTAGCTGTCGAGTTTCGACTAAGTCCGTCAGTATCGATCGATACTCACTAGTATCGGTCGATACTCCGACGATTTCTTTGTTGGTATCGATCGACACCACTTGGTATCGATCGATACTCAACGTATTTTTTTGGCTACTTACGTGCCTTGTCTAGTGTTTTGTTTTCAGGTGTATGCATGTTCGTGAGACCAGAAGCAAAAAGAGCACTCAGCTAGTTGGACTGTCACTGGAACAGCTAGCGCTTGTAGAACGCACAAACAGAAAGACCAGGCAAACATCAGGGATGAATAACCCAGTGGTTTTAAGAGCTGATGAGGCTGGGATTCTGAGAGACCAAGAGGGTCAAGTGTGCAATGGGAGAGGGCAGCGACTTGATGAAGCTGGAAACATCGTTGTCCCTGCTCCTGTTATTGAGATTGTCGAGCCAGCTGGGCGCGCCAACGTTGGGAATGCTGCAGGTGATCGAGGTAGAACACTTGCTGAGCACAACATACCTGATCAGTTCTATGCCAATCGATCTGCGATTCGCATCCCCACTTTTCAGAGGAACGACTTCGAGCTGAAGCCTGCATACTATGCTCTCGTAAGTCAGAGTCCTTTCCATGGCCTATCTCATGAGCATCCCATGGATCATATCGAGAGGTTCGAGGACTTGGTCACTGGGATGAAGTACAATGGAGTACCCAATGAGTACCTTTTCTGTAAACTCTTCCCGTACTCTCTTGGTGGAGATGCTGCTTATTGGCTGAAGCAGTTGGCTCCTGATTCATTAACTACATGGGATGAGACGAAGAAAGCATTCATGTGCAACTTCTACGATGATGCGAGATCTGAAGAGCTCAGGAACAAGATCTCTAACTTTTCTCAGGGAGGAACTGAGGGACTTAAGGTTGCTTGGGTGCGATTCAGATCTTATCAGAGGGATTGTCCGCATCATGGGTTCAATATGGTTCAGTTGCTCAATTTCTTCTTCAGAGGGATTGACTGTAAGTACCAGATGGCATTGGACTCAGCTAGCAATGGAAACTTCTTTACCAGATATCCTGACGATGCTTATCAGTTGATTGAGAACTTTGCATCTAGCCATAGCGCATAAAGGACGGAAGATCACTCTTGCCCCATTGTCCCCACACGAGGTGTATCTAGATCAGCTCAAGCTCGAGCAAAACCGCAAGGACAAAAACATTGTGAGTGATCCCCCAAACACTTCTTTTACTAAAAACGAGAGTGAGAGTTCGAGAAAAGCCAAGCTAAAGGCCTTTGAGGGAAACCCCGTGAGAAAAGAAACTCTTTTTGTGAGGCCGAGTGAGATTAAACACGCTCTTGTTACGAAACAACCTTTCATTTTGCTTATCTTTAAGGATGCTCTCGCAAGCATGACTAACCCCGAGTCGGATCTCCCGAGCAATGTGTTTTCTCTTTTGCAGGAATTTGATGATGTCTTTCCGGAAGATAGCCCCGGTGGCTTACCGCCCATTCGTGGGATTGAACATCAAATAGACTTCGTTCCCGGAGCAACACTTCCGAACCGGCCCGCTTATCGAACCAATCCGGTC
Organism: Eutrema yunnanense; assembly: GCA_002933935.1. Lineage (NCBI taxonomy): Eukaryota > Viridiplantae > Streptophyta > Magnoliopsida > Brassicales > Brassicaceae > Eutrema > Eutrema yunnanense. Next base: position 28,404 of record PKML01055260.1, on the reverse strand, counting down.
GAGACCAAGGAGCTCCAATGACAAGTCGGCGAACTTATGGAGAAGGGTCATATCCGGGAAAGTATGAGCCCGTGTGCCGTTCCGGTATTGCTTGTGCCGAAGAAAGACGGTTCGTGGATGATGTGCGTTGATTACCGAGCCATCAACAATATCACGGTAAAGTATCGCCATCCGATCCCTAGGCTAGATGATATGCTAGATGAACTTCATGGATCTAGTATCTTTTCTAAGATAGATTTGAAGAGTGGTTATCACCAAATCCGAATGAAGGAAGGTGATGAGTGGAAAACCGCTTTCAAAACTAAGCACGGTTTATACGAGTGGCTTGTTATGCCTTTTGGTCTTACGAACGCCCCTAGCACTTTCATGCGTCTTATGAATCATGTTCTTAGGTCTTTCATAGGTGTCTTCGTTGTTGTTTACTTCGATGATATTTTGATTTATAGCAAGACCTTAGACGATCATGTAGGACATTTGCGTTTGGTCTTAGACGTGCTTAGGAAAGAACGACTTTTTGGGAACTTTAAGAAATGTTCTTTTTGTTCGGATAACGTTGTGTTTCTAGGTTTTGTGGTGAGTTCTCAGGGAATACAGGTTGACGAGGACAAGATCAAGGCGATCCAAGATTGGCCGAGTCCCAAGACGGTTGGTGAAGTCCGAAGCTTTCACGACTTAGCCGGTTTCTATCGACGGTTCGTTCGGGATTTCAGCACCATTGCCGCGCCACTAACCGAATTGATCAAGAAGGATGTGGGCTTCAAATGGGAACAAGCTCAAGAGGACGCTTTCCAGCTCCTAAAACACAAGCTTACTCACGCCCCTCTTCTCGTTTTACCGGATTTTATGAAAACGTTTGAAATTGAATGCGATGCTTCTGGTGTAGGTATCGGTGTCGTGCTTATGCAAGAGAAGAAGCCGATCGCCTTCTTTAGTGAGAAACTCGGTGGAGCAACTCTTAACTACCCGACGTACGACAAGGAATTCTATGCCTTAGTCCGTGCACTCCAAACGTGGCAACATTATCTTTGGCCGAAGGAGTTCGTGATCTACACCGATCATCAATCGCTTAGGCATTTAAAAAGCCAACAGAAGTTGAACATGCGACATGCCCATTGGATGGAGTTCGTGGAAACTTTCCCGTACGTGATTCAATACAAGCAAGGCAAGGAGAATGTCGTGGCCGATGCTCTTTCACGGAGATACACTTTGCTTTCGACACTTGGTGCCAAGGTGCTTGGATTTGAGATGATTAAAGGAGCTTATGCAACCGATCCCGATTTTCAGGAAGTATTTCTAACTTGTGTTAAATTTGCTTCGGGAAAATACTTTCGTAGTGACGGTTTCTTGTTTTACGAGAACCGTTTGTGTATTCCTAACTCTTCTTTGCGAGATCTTCTTGTTAGGGAAGCACATGGTGGTGGCTTAATGGGACATTTCGGAGTAGCTAAAACTCTTTTGGTGGTGCAAGACCATTTCTTTTGGCCGCACATGAAGCGAGACGTTGAAAGGATTTGTAGCCGATGCACAACATGTAAGTTAGCTAAATCCAAAAGCCCAAGCCGAGGTATGTACACTCCTTTACCTATTCCTAGTGTACCATGGACCGACATTTCAATGGACTTTGTGTTGGGATTGCCGAGAACTAGGAGAGGTAGTGATTCGGTTTTTGTGGTTGTAGATAGGTTTTCTAAGATGGCTCATTTCATTCCTTGCCATAAAACCGATGATGCGTCTAACATTGCCGATATGTTCTTTAGAGAGATTGTCCGTTTGCATGGAATGCCTAGGACGATAGTTTCGGATAGAGATACGAAGTTCCTTAGCTATTTTTGGAAGACCCTTTGGTCTAAACTAGGAACTAAGTTGTGTTTCTCTACGACTTGTCACCCGCAAACTGATGGTCAAACCGAAGTGGTTAATAGGACCTTAGGAACGCTTTTGCGGACGGTCATTAAGAAAAATCTTAAGTCGTGGGAATATTGTTTGCCACATGTTGAGTTTGCTTATAATCGTGCCATGCATTCTACTACATCTTTTTCCCCGTTTGAACTTGTTTACGGTTTTAATCCGCTTACGCCTTTGGATCTAACTCCTTTGCCTTTGAGTGAACGTGTAAGCATGGATGGGAAAAAGAAAGCCGAGTTGGTTAAGCAAATGCACGAGAAGGCCAAGCAAAACATCGAGCACAAAACCGAGCTTTATCGCAAACATGCCAACAAGGGAAGAAACAAGAAGACGTTCGAACCCGGCGATCTCGTTTGGATCTATTTGCGAAAGAAACGGTTTCCGGAGGAACGGAAGTCCAAACTCTTGCCAAGAGTTGATGGACCATTCACGGTTTTGGAGAAGATCAATGATAACGCTTATAAGATCGATCTTCAAGGTAAGTATCCCGTTAGCTCTAGCTTCAACGTTTCTGATATCATTCCCTTTATTGCAGACGAAGCAGATTTGAGGACAAATCCTTTTCAAGTGGAGGGGGATGATACGATCATGGACATGCATACCCCGGAGGAGGTTCCCGAGGAAGCTTTGATCATTCCCGAAGGTCCCGTTACGCGGTCCAAGACGAGGAAGTTAGCCGGAGCTGTTCGGAAGCTACTCAACGACATTTGGAACGAGGATGAAGACCAACTTACGCACTACGCCGTCACCTCAATATCTTTTGCGGATTCAGCTTGAGGTTGGCCGAGTGTAAGTTGTTGTACTCTTTTTCCTATGCTCGGTTTTGTCCCAATGGGTTTTCCGAGTAGAGGTTTTAACGAGGCAACGGCTAACACTTCACTTACGGTCCCATCGCAAGTTGTTTCCCGGGGGAATATTTCCGAGGGATTTTACCGCGGAACTTTCCCGGCGGATTCTCTATTTTCGCGGAAGTCAAGTCAAGGAAGCCGAGGGGACATTCAAACTTTCTAGTCAAAGTCAAAAGTCAAAAGTCAAGTTTTTGGTCTTAGTCTTCTTAATTGTTTGACTTGTAATTCCCCATGCATTGTATTTTGTGCTTTCTTCTTCACCCCTTCACATTCTTTTCCTATAAATACTCTTTGTAATCTCTCATTTCAAATCATCCAATTTTATAAACTCTTTGAGATTTTTCTCCTTTGTTCCTTTGTGAACTTTTCGATTCTTTTGGTGGTTAGCCAAGAAAATCATTTCGATCCTTGAGTGGTTAGCTCATTGGTCACTTTCGATTCTTAAGGTGGTTAGCTTTGAGATTCGATCCGATTCCGAGGTGGTTAGCTGAAGAGTCAAAACGTTCCCTAGGTGGTTAGCCTTTGGTTCGGGTTTACCGAGTGCAGTCCATAGCTCTCGACGCAACCGTTCACTTCCCCCGCCTTGCTCGTTCAAGGATTATCCCCGTTTCAATTCCGCATCAATTCCGCTATCATTACCGACAAGAGTGTGCATTTTGGGAGGATCGGATCAAGACCGTATCACCCCTAGAGGTGCTCCCACACGTGTCTCTAGCATCAAGGTTGTCACAGGAGAGTCGCTAGCAATTGATATTTCGGAAGAGCCCCCTGATGACAATACTATCACAGACGTTTCAGCTGAACCGCCCAGCATCCCCAAGGAAGTTGTCAAGAAGGCTAAGGCAACAAAGAAGAAGGCCAAGAGCAAGAAGGTCGAGAATCTCCATGTCACTTTGATACCTTAGAAGTGTGATGGAGATTCGATTGAGTACAAGGTGAAGTGCAAAGGAGCCAGAAAGCCATTCTCTAAGGCTAGAGTTCTTCTCACTTCGGAGCTGAAAGAGAAAGGAAAGGAGTTTGTGGACAGCATGATGAGAAGAACTCTAACGTTAGCGATGTCAAGTTGTGGAGCCTGTTTTGGTGCAAGTTCTCACTCTTATCCAGCCTGAAGGGCGTTACAGTCAAGCTATTGACGTTAAACGAGCGCTTGGTGGGAGGCAACCCACTAGTGAGTCTGTTTTTGAGTCATTTTTCTTTTTATTTTCGTTCGTTTTGTGTTTGTGTCAGGATAAACAAGGAGCAAACTCGAAATCACCTGAGTGTCGATCGATACCCTTCAGTATCGATCGATACCCTACGCGATTGAGAATGGTTCATGTCGATTTAAGTCTGGTATCGATCGATACCAAACTGTGTGTCGATCGATACTCAATGTTCCAGCAAGGTAACTTCTTGTTTTTCCCAATTCTATTCTATTTATTTATTTTCTTTCACTGACTCTAGGCTAGATAACACTGGGGACAGTGTTGTTCAAGTCTGGGGAGGTGTCTGCTGACATTGTGTTTGTTTTTCTTAGAGTCATACAATAAAAAAAAATTGTCGTTTTATTGAGTCAAAACTTGTTGGAGATGATGATCATGTGCTTGAATTGTTGTTTTGATTTTGTTTTTGAGTGACCAGTGTTGCAGGATCAGTTCTAGATCGACAAATGAAAAATCCAAGGACTGACCAGTTGACTAGAAAACATCCATGTCTCCAGCAGAGTTCTTCTGAAGTCTAAGCCAAATTTCTGCACTTCATCAATGTGGTTAGTGCTTTCAGAGCTTGATTCATCATTCATATCTGATAAAGGAACCCATATGTTTAGTGTTATGGTATCTCTCTCCCCTGTTTATCTCTCTCCCCTGTTATAAGTTGATAAATAAGAGCATCAAAGATTGAAATGATTTTCTTCTGAGTAGAGGGTTAGGAAAATTTACAGCGATCCCATTATTCTACTTAAGAGGAAATGATCACACAAAGGATTGGAAGCGAGGCTAGGAATTTCCTATGATGCCATTATTCGCCTACATCCTTTGATACATAGAGAGGGAAGAACCGGGGATTTGGTGGCAAACACCATCAATACTCGCGTCTCATACCTTGATGTGTATATGCAAAGCTGAAAAAAAAATGGAACATAATAAGAAATAAGTCTGGGGAAGAGAAATTGATACAAAAGGTGTGAAAAAGGGTGGTTCCTTGTCATGATATTGTCTGGTAAAGAATCTAGAAAGTTCTTGAACATTAACTGCAGCGATGAAACTGGCGAGGATGGCTTTACTTGAACAATGCTGTGGGATAATGTGTGGAGTCTAGAAAAACTGCGAATGTCTACGGAGAAGTACATGGTGGTTAGATCAAAAGCTGGTTAGGTGACATTTGGGTACTTGGAAAGAAGGTCATTTCGATGGTTCATGAACAGGTGAGTCTCCGCGTTTTCAAACCTCTTTCTCTGTTTAGTCTTCTATTTGCTTGAGGGCAAGCAAAGGCTAAGTCTGGGGGAGTTGATATATCATGGTTTTTACCCTATTTAAGCCATGATATAAGTCCTTTTTATAGAGTCTTTATAGTATTTTGGAGTCTTTTAGAGTCTTTTACAGGTCTTAGCACGTTTGGAGCATTATTGGAATTATTGGAACTTTCTGGACCAGTTTGGAGCAGAAGCTGAAGTCGTGTTGCTGAGTACCTGATTTCACGACAAGCATCGATCGATACCCCCTGGTATCGATCGATACCCATCGCAGCATGACCAAGACACGCGACTTAATGAAGATTTAAAGAACTGCAGATTTGCCCCAGAAGTCTTTAATAATTACAAGATGGCCTAATTCGTGTTTTAGGTTATAAATAGGATTTTACAGCCACCTGTTTAGGCTAAGCTTTATTTTCTATACTTTGGTTTGAGACAAGTCTGAATCTCCCTTCGTCCGAGATCAGATCTCAAAACCTTTTGTTATTCTTTCTATTCTATTGATGATTTATTCAAACATATTGATTGTTTCATTCTCTATGTCTGAGTAGATCCACTTTAGGTTTAGGGTTTTCTCATAAAGGATTTCTTTGAATGTTAGGTTGATTATCTTATTAGGTTTCACCATCTGAATTAGTTCTTCACCTTAGATTGTTCTCAAAGCTAATTCTAGGTTGACGAATCTGGAACTTAGATCTTAGGATAATTGATTAGGCACGAGAGTGCGATTAATTACCTGATAGAACCTTGATGTTCGTGTGTTTTACCCGCACCAATTAACCTAATGTGCACACTACCGCAATCATAACGGTATGTCGATGTAGCACTTTAGGATCGATCCCATAGAGAATAAATATTACACATCAAAGATACGAGAAACAAACTAAGCTAGTGCAAAAACGGCTTTATATTTTGTACAAAGATGAAAAGAAAGAAGAGAAGAAAGATATCAAAATGCAAGAAAGAAAATAAACGAAAGAAAATAAAAGAAAGAAAATAAAACACAAAGAGAAAATGTTGGATCATGGCTTAAACTATCAAAGAGACGATTAACAATTAAACAATGAGTGATTCGGAAGCATTAAACGCTATCTTAGAACATGGAACACAAACATAAGACTAATCCACTCTCGTGGTATCAATCTCTTCATCGATTACCCGATTAAGCTAAACTCTCGTTTGCAATCAATGATAATCGATGAGCATTAATCACAAGTCCATTTAGTTCACTAAACACATCAAACTACAATTGCCAATTGTGAATGATACGTAAAGCTCGCAAAAGATTCGGTTCAATCAATTCATCTAACTCCTCTCGGGTGTGAAATGCCTAAGCTCAAGACTCGAATGAATAAACCAAATCTAGCACTAACACCGTTTACTCGAATCTCTTCCCTAAAGCATGGGACGAGACCAAAAATCCTAGGGTGTAACTCTAGTTCGGTTTGTCATGCCAAACTAGAACTACCTAATCTAGGTGCAGTTCTAAACTTCGGTTTACCAAGTCAAGTCTAGCATTAAGAATCAACCTAAGAACCTAAGTGAAAGAATTAACAAAGATCATCCAAAATCACCATCATCAAACCATCAAGACAAATTACTAGTGATGCATAAACATTCGATGCAAATTCATTCTTTGGCAAGGAACACAAGAATTGCTTAACTCACTCTCGTGATGCTAAACCCTTTGTTGATAATTCAAATTAGCTAATCTCTCGATTGCAACCAAATTATCAACAAGCATAAAACGTAAGTCCTTTTTAAGCCAACAATTCACCTTAATCACGATGGCTAACGGTTAAGAATGAAAAGCACGTTTAGAAATCTTCTAGACGATCTACCGAACCTCTCTCGAGTGTAAATCGACCATGATCTAGAAATTGAGTGATCAAGTTCAACTCTAGCATTAAGATCACTTCTAAACATGTGAACAAATGAGTATCTAAGCCTAATTATCAACAAGAAATCATCAAACCATCCAAATCAAGCCTAATCATGACCCAACAAAAAACTATTCACAAGAACACCAAGAACATACTAAGAACATGAAGAACATGAAGAACACAAACCCAGAAAAAGTCAACTCACAAAAATAACACAAATCACAAATCTAAACCGATTAAAAGATAAAAGAAGAATCAAATAAAGATAATATGAAACAAGAGTGAAGAAATCTTCCCTTATGTGAAATATACATGAAGATCCATTCAAGAACACCAAGAGGTGTTCTTTTGCTCTCCAAAGAGAGACTTTTCGTTTTGGGAAAAAGACTTATGTTTTTAATAAGTAAAAGTGACTTAAATACAAAAATGGGCATTAAAAGTGTCGGGATCGGTTACGGGGATCGGTTATAACCGATCGCTGGTGGAAATCTTGATCGGTTATGGCCGATCGGTTATGACCGATCGCCTGACATGTCTTCACTATATTGGCCATAACTCTTGAACCACAGCCCTGAATGACACGAATCCAACGCTCACGCGAAGCTAACTCCATTATCTATCTTGTGTCCAAATGTGAGATTAAACTGGATACGGTAAGGCTTCCATCCGACATGATCTTTCAGCTGTTTCGGATTGACGCTGCGTTTTCCGGTAATGATATGGCCTCGGTAAATCGAACGCATCTCACGAACCGCTGATGAAAATGATATGAAACCACTTCCATTAGAAAGCTAACTCAATTTCGCATAACTTTCGTGAAGAGCTCCCAGTCTAATTCAAAGGACAAGGTGTTCTTCCGGTTGGATCTTTCAGGCACATGTCTTGATCGGGAATGTTGATCGGTTATCGGGATCGGTTAGTAACCGATCAGAAGTGTATTTTGCTCCTTTTGCTCCTCTTTCGATCTTCCTTCGATCTTCCTTCGAACTCCAAGTGTCTCCTTTGATCCAAGCTACTCCAAGCACTCCTAAACACCTGAAAAAGGCTCCAGCAAGCCAAAAACGACACAAAACTATCTAGGACTTCTAAAATGCAAGTTAAAACTAAATGAGACTCAAATGCATGAAAAGATCCCAAAACTATACAAAGTGGGATTAAAACCTATGAAAATAAAGCCCTAAAATGATGTAAAATATGGTGTTATCAAACCTTAGGTGAGCAAATTGATTATTCGCAAAGAGATTTGGTTAAATTGATTTGTGAACATATCAAACCTGATTTTAAAGCTGATTTAGACTTTAGGATTCGCAAAGAGATTTGGAATTCCTAGGATTTAGATTTAGATAGTTTTCGCAACGAGAGTTGGTTAATTATAATTTAGTGATTTGAGTTCAAGAACCGTGCGTAATCTGAATCATGTTAGTTAATTTAGCTGCATTCATTGATTTCCTGAGAGAAACCCTAGGCCTATATTCTCTCCATTAAATTTACAACCTTTTTAATTTCTGCACTGCTTTCAATTACATCTGTTTCACTTAGCGTAATTCAGCATCTAGAATCTATTGTGTGTTTCTGTGAGTTATTGTGTTCGACCCCTAGCTACACTTCGACAACTGCTTTAGTACTGTTAGGGTATTAAATTGAGCATATCAATTACGCTCGAGAGGCTCAAGCTCGGGTTTCTGTGTTGGAGAAATTAAGTGAGGATTTGAAGGTGAATCTACGTGTTGTCGAGGGGCGAGCTGGAGCTTCCGAGGTTGGTTTGCGTTCAGCCAGTGAAAATATAGTGGATTTAAGGGTCCAGGTTGAGAAGGTTACTGAGGACTCGAAGAAACTTGCCAAGAGGCAAAAAGAGATGGTGAAGAAGGCTGAAAAGGCCGCGAGGAGGGAGATATCCAAGCAGTATCATGCCATTCTTTTGGGGATAAAGGATAAATGGGAGAAGAAGAAGATCGAGGTTGATACCGAGACTCAAGTTATGGAGTGTAAATCCAATATCCTTCTTCTTGATGACATTATCAACCAGACCATCAATGATTTTGAGGCTGAAAAGAAGAGCATCCATGTTGAGAAGCTGAGGTTGGACGCGGAGCTTGCCATCGTCAAGGTATCAGATTTTTCCCTGGGTAAAATTGATATTCCTCAGGTATCCGATGACTCGGTTACGCTGCCTGCTGGGCCAAGCGCATAATTGTACGATCAGCTGGACCTTGGTTCTCAGGAGCTTAGGAAGGAGTTCCCACTCCCCTTGAATCAACCTGCCCCAGAGGATAAACAAGCTGAACCTGCTTGCTAAAGATACCTTTACTGTTTTCAACTTTTGTTGTTCTTTTGAGTTTGGTGCCTGGGGAGGCTTTTAAACCCTTTTCTGGTTTGTTTGTTGAACCCGTTTACGCCCTAGTGGGCTTTTTGGTTTGAACTCGTGCTCTTTTGAGGAGGCTTTATTTACTTTGATGATTAAAAATCTTTTTTATGGTTATTCAAAATTTTTTCCATTTAGAGGCTGTCTTATTTAGATTAAAGGCGGTTTTTCAGCCAAAGACCCAAGTCGTTTAGAGACCTTTCTCCCAGGTCGTTTAGAGACCTCGGGAGCTGACCAGACAATTTAAAGACGCAAGGTCGAAGCCGTTTAGAGGCATGCATGTAACCTAAACAATTTAGACGTAGAGATTGTTGTCATTTAGAGACTAGAGAGGTTGTGACTCTGCAATTTAGACGCAAAGTCGACTCATGCTAGCTGGTAGCATGCTTTAGCTCGTAAGGCTGTTCATTTATAGAGTAAAGCTTTTAGCTTGTAAATAGTAGCTGAAAGATCTCATGTTGCGTTTAACAGGCTTGAAAGAAGAAGTTTTTTTAATTTAATAGCTGCACCCTTATGAGGTTGCCTACGTACCCTGAGAAGGGATCAAGCCTTTTCGTAGTTCAATTTTTACAATTGTCTTTTTAATGATAGTACTTCTTTAAATTCATGGCATTCCATGAGTTCCTTTTAGGTGTATTGTCGTGCATTCTGGCGAGCTTGTATACGCCGTTCTTTACTACCTCAGAGATCCGATATGGGCCTTCCCAGTTGGTGCCTAGTTTTCCAGCGTTCCTTTCCCTTGTGTTTTCGTAGGACGAGCTCGCCAACTCAAAATCTTCGCTGTTTGACCTTTGAATTATAGTAGCGTGCTGCCGCGTGTTGATAGTTTTAAAGATTAACGAGTGCTCGGTCTCGACGTTCATGGATAACATCGAGTTGGTCGAGAAGCATTTCGTTGTTCAGTTCCTCGTTTACGGGACATATGTCTACCCTCAGGCTGGGGACCGCGACCTCAGCGGGAACCACGGCCTCGATCCCATAAGCCAAGGAGAATGGTGTTTCTGAGGTTTCATTGCGAGGTGAGGTCCGGCAGGCCAACCATACTCCAGGGAGCTCGTCGGACCATTTTTGCTTTTTAGCATCCAGTCGCCTTTTGAGATTGCTCAGTATTAGCTTATTTGCTGCCTCGGCCTGCCCGTTTCCTTGAGGGTAACGTGGGGTCGAGGTTGTTAATCGGATTCCGTGATCTCCGCAGAACTCGAGGAACTTATTTGAGATGAAGTGTGAACCGTTGTCGGTTAGAATCTTGTATGGGACTCCGTGCCGACAGACTATGTTTTGCCATACGAATTCATGTACGTGGTTTGCTTTAATTTGCTAGAAAGCTCCTGTCTCCACCCATTTGGTGAAGTAGTCAGGGAGGACGAGTAAGAAGCGACACCTTCTTTTTCCCGAGGTTACCATGGGCCCCACTATAGCCATTGACCACCTCATAAAGGGGTATGGAGATGAAATGGAAGATAAGTTTTCAGTAGGTTGATGCAACGTGGGAGCATGCCGTTGGCATTTGTCGCATGCTTTGGAATGTTCTTCGCAGTCAGTGACCAAGGTGGGCCAAAAGTATCCTTGCTTTTTGATCCTGATGGCTAATGTCATTCCTCCTGAGTGGCTGCCACACGAGCCTCCGTGTATTTCTGATAATATCGTAAAAGCTTCGAGCCCGTGGACGCATACTAGGTAGGGCCGTTTACACTTCGCTTGTAAAGGCAGGGGTTGATTATACAATATCTTGAAGCTATGGTTTTGAGCTTGCGAGCTTCCCACTTGCTGGGGGGAGCCTCTCCCCCCTCAATGTATTGTATAATCGCTACTTGCCAGTCAGCTCTCGCAATCATTTTTTCGCGGAGGGTAACATGCCTGGCATCAAGCAGTGCTGGCTCCAGGTCTGCAGCTTCTCCTTCTTCGGGAGGGAGGTCGCCCGTTATTGGGGCTATTATTATGTCCAACTCCATATCGTTATTGTCTATTTCCATTAAATCCTCGATATCCTTATCGATTTTGATGCTTGGTTTTTCAATTCCTTCCACTGGAATTACTCTTTTTACAAGCGGACTCGAGGTTGATGCCAGAGCTGCCAGTGCGTCTGCGATCGTGTTCTCACCTCGCGGTATTCTCGTTAGACTGAAGGCTTCGAATTGTTTAACTAGCTCATGGACTATGGCTAGATAAGATTTCATCCTGTTATCTCTGGCTTCGTATTCTCCATGAAATTGGCTTGTAATAAGCTGGGAGTCACTGAACGCATTCAGTTTGCGTATTCCTGTTCCAGCTGCGAGCCGGAGACCCGCTATTAAGGCCTCGTACTCGGCTTCGTTGTTTGATGCTGAGAATCCGAGTCCAAAGGACTGTTCCACGACTTCGTTACTCGGGGATACTAGGTGGATTCCAACGCCTGCCCCTTGTTTCGAGGAGGCTCCATCGACATAAAGCTGCCAGGTCTCGGCACTTGTTCCGGTTACCTGGCTGTTAGCTGTGAGCTCAATAATGAAATCAGCTAGTACCTGTGCTTAGGCGCTGGTCCGAGGTCGATATTCGATATTGTATTCGCTCAACTCGATGGCCCATTTGGATAGCCTGCCAGACTGGTTGGGGTTGTGCAATACTGTGCGTAATGGATGTGTTGTCATTACTATGATAGGGTGCGACTGAAAATACGACCTGAGCTTGCGAGCTGAGATTAATACTGCCAGAGCCAGTTTTTCCATTCGTGGGTACCTGGTTTCAGCGTCTACTAAGGATTTGCTCACGTAGTAGATCGGTTTTTGTTCAGCTTATTCTTCTCTTATGAGGACGCCACTTACTGCGGCCTCGGAGATTGCTACGTATAGGTAAAGCGGCTCACCCTCAATTGGTTTTGACAAAATGGGGGACTCGGAGAGGTACGCCTTTAGTTGCTTAAAGGCCTCCCCGCACTTGTCATCCCATATGAATTTTTTGTTTCCCTTTAGTAATTGGTAAAAGGGAAGACATTTATCGGTTGACCTGGAAATAAACCGATTTAATGCGGCAATGCGCCCTGTCAGCCTTTGCACCTCTTTTACCGAGCTCGGAGGTTGCATTTTCAAGAACGCACTGATTTGTTTGGGGTTTGCTTCTATTCCTCGTTGAGTTACTATGTAACCTAGGAATTCGCCTGAAGCGACCCCGAAGGTGCATTTTGAAGGATTAAGTTTCATCCCATACTTGTTTAGTAAGGTGAAACATTCCCCCAGCTGGCTTATGTGATCTTCCTCTTTCAGAGATTTGACCAGCATGTCGTCAATGTAGACTTCCATTGACTTACCAAGGAGGCTGGCAAACATCATGTTTATAAGTCTTTGGTAGGTTGCTCGATAGTAGGATTTTTACTAATCAATTACTCAAATCCCACTCATGTCATTGTGGTATTTAAGATATCGAACCAAGGAGGTGAGAGGCTAACACACTAGGAATCCAAGAAACTGTATAAGCTAGGCAAATCAAGGTTTTGATAACTAAACAACCTAATGACTTAATTTAAATAAGGCAAACAAAGAAAGCAATGCTAAACGATGTGAATACAATGACAAAAGAAGGATCTTGGGCAAGGCAATTGATCTAGGGGAATTCAAGTTGATCAATGATGTCTAAACAATCACATAAGTGCATTTCCTTAGGCCTAGAACACTAACCATGACTAATCTAATCTCTTAGCACTAATCACTTTGTTAATTACAAGTTCAAAAACAATTCTCATTTGTGAAAGTATAATTAACAAGCATTAAAGTTCAAGTTCCAATAGCCAAAATCCACCCTATGCATTCACTCTCATGAGATAGGCATGAAAATCTCCTATTTAGCCTAATTGGCATTTCATCAAACACTTGGTGTGCATGAAATGCCCTAAGTTCTAAATTAGCCATCTCAAGCTTAATCTAGCATTAAGTACACTAAATAAGAAAGGAAATAGATGCATTAAGCCCTAGACATCAAAGATCAACAAAGAAATCCCCTAAATCTACCAAACCCAATGATCCAAAGAAGAACTACTCAAGACCCATGAAAAGCTCCTCAAAATCGATTTGGATAAGAGAAGTTTTCATGGATGAATCTTGAATAGATAAGATAGAAAGAAGATTAGATGCAAGGAATCAATGAAAACAAAGACTTAATTTCATAAAAAGTAGAAGATCCTCTCTTACAAATCTAAGAACTCTCTCCAAGGGGAAAGGGTTTCTTAGACAAAAGAAACATAAGAATGAAAATTAGGGTTTTTGGGTTTATAAATGAAAATGGGCGAACCGGGTCAACCCGGAACAAACCGGGTATTGACCCGGTCGGATCTTAGATGTGTCTTCAATAAATTCGATGCATCTCCCTAGAATGATGTCCAAATGACATGATTTTCGCTTGTGTGCATAGCTAACTCTTCCCTCTACAACTTTCATGAAGGCCGGAGAGGCTGAATATGATCGGAAGAACTTCGTTTTACCGGTTCTTTGAACGATGTCATCTCTTCTCGGCCAGGCAGATCATGCTTCAGTGTCTTGGCCATAAATTCCGATCCAGAGGTCCAAATGATATGATTCAAACTTCTGTGTAAATCGGATTCACTCCTCTACAAGTTTCATGAAGACATCAGATTAAACTGGGCATGGAAAGCTCTTCATTTGGCCTGATCTTTGAGACCGACCAAAACCGACCTTGCTGATTGGGGTAGGTCGGATTTCCTCCGGGGGAAATTAAGCCGACCTTGCTCCTTTTGGTCGGTCGGTTTTTGCTTCTCCGGGTTGGTCGGATTCTCGGAAACTCCCTGCCCTACGACCGGCTAAAACCGACCACGCCGATTGAGGTCGGTCGGATTTTTCCCGGGAGCTTCTCGGCCAGACGGACACGCTTTGGTAAATCTGCAATAACTCCCGAACAATATGTTCGATTGTTTTGAATCCAACTCCTGTGTAAAGCTGATTCACTCCTCTACAGGTTACATGAAGTCCACTTGAGTTGATTCGGAACAGAGCGCCTTCTTTGAGATACATCTTTGAGACCCATCGGATGAGCTTTGCACTCGACTTAGGTCCCAATCTCCAAACTTGTCCAATTGCCTCCAATCACCTAGGAAATGCTCCAAAACATGCAAGAATGTACAAGACCTTATGAAAAATTTCATAATCCCTAATTTAAGACCTAAGTGCAAGACAAGACCATTATTATGCATGAAATCTAAACAAAACTACACATGAAATGCATGATAAAACAATGCAATATATGAGTATATCAATTCCCCCAAACTTAAACTTTTGCTTGTCCTCAAGGAAACAAGATCAAGAATGAGAGAAATGCAATGCAAGTAGAGCTCGAACCTATAAGAAGCATAAGAAACAATCGCACTCAACGTCCAAGTTACTAGTTCTAGGATGCACCAAAGTTGTATACACAAAAGGAGTTAGCCATTTCCTTCACAACATGCAACAAAGCCAAACCTCAACCTAGACAAACCATCCTATTCTCTAGCCTCTTAACATTAATTATTGGTTTTATCCGTGAATTGTGCTTATGAAAAATTGAGATGAAACCGCTTGGCTAAAAGACCGGTTATGAGATGAAGGTGATCTCATCAATATGCAAGGGTAAATAAACACAAGGATCTCTCAATGAACGAGCAAACTTTAACAAAATGCTAAAGGTAAAAGGCAACCTATGCATACAAGGAAAAACTCTCGTCTACCCCGAATGCTTAGAGTGTCACTAACCTTAGCCCAATCTAACCCGTTCTTGCACGATCCTAAGCTACCCTTTTTATCCAAAGGTATTTTGCGTTCTTAGACCCTTACGCTCTTCCTTGCTTTCCTTTTTCGCCTTCTTCCTCATTAGGGGTTTGCTTCTTCATCTTGGTTATGGTTGATGCTCCTTTTTTCTTTCACTTAGCTCTTTCTTTTTCTTCCTTTGGTTATGCCTCTTATTTTCTTTGTAGCTTGGCTTTTTGGCCTTCTTTTCTTCTTTGTCTCTTGAGGCTTTTCTTAGTTATTTAGAGCTTGTTGTTAATCACACTTGCACCAACCATACCATTCATTTTGTACTCCCCTTTTCATCGTCCTTCCTTCCTTCTTTCATTCTACCATAATCATCAAAGATCAAGCCATTCCCCTAAATATTTCTAAACTTTCCCCATTCTCAAACTTTAAGAACATCCACCTATCTAACCTAGTTCTAGATTAGCTCCTTGTTGTTGGAACTAAATCTACACAAGAGTGCTTCCTTGTCGCCCTAAACCTAACACGTTTTGTCAAGTTCACTCCAAAAAGACCTCACAAGACACACACAAAAGATTAGGGGCTAGAAAGGAGGTAATTGGCATGTGGGGAAACCAATCCAAAGATGGAATTTGGCTATTTGGACAAGCAAGGGTGGTGAAAAGGAAGAAGAATGTCCAAATATGTATAAGTGATCCACGATTCCATTTAAGTTTGCACAAGCACAATAATTATATGTCAAATTATGGTTATCACTTAGATGAGGCTCGATTCAATTCAAGCTTGCTTCAATCAAAGAAAGGCAATGATGCATGCGCTCTAACAAATGGTTCGTCCTTGATTTCGGATTCAACTTCAATGCATCAAACAACTAATAACTTGGGCGTTGAATCAATTGCTAATTAAGCTACTTTCAAGGTTGTCATTACTCCATGCTTATGCAAATGCAAGCTAAAATGCACACTAGACACCACCTACAAGTGAATATGCAATCCTAAATGTTCTAAAAATTTCAAATTTCTTGAAAATGCATGATATGCATGAGAGTCAAGATGCAAAAGACAAAATAAGATCACCAAAACCAAGGTTAGATGACACACAAACCCTTCCCCCAAACTTAAATTACACAGTCCCTTGTGTAAGAGAAGCTTAAGAGAGAGCTAAACAATGCATGGAAGAAAGGAGAAAATACGATTCTAAATGCTATTTACAAATATTGGAGTATTACCTTGGAAACGAATGGAGGGAACGAGTGTGAGCACCTCAATCCTACACACCTTTGCCCTTGAGTCCATTACCATTAGACCATCAAGAACCTATCCATACTAGCAAACCCATCAAAAAGGACAAGAAAACATAGAAAGACATAAAAATAAAATATGTACAATGATAAGCTTGGGGGTGTCTCCCAAGAGCACTTTGTTTAAAGTCACTAAGTTTGACTTTGGTTACCCTTTTAGGTGGGTGAGAGGGGAGTGTGAAAACTCCAAGGTGGATCCATGAGTTCAAGTTTGAGGACCTTGCTCATGACCTCTTCAAGACCGGCTTCTCCTTTTGCTTTGAGCTCGGGAGTGAGGATTGCCTTGGCCGAGGCAAAGGGCTTGGATCGGCCTTTGCATTTGATCTTGTACTCAATCACTCCATCCTTGTGTTTCCAAGGAGTGAGAGTCATCATAGAAGGCTCGGACCTAGACCCATGAAGCTCTCTTGATCCGTTCCCCACATTAGCCTTGGTCGTGGTCTTCTTCTTTGCACCATTGCTATTCTCAAGCTCATCCTCCTTCTTGGTGTGGAAGAGGGAAGCTAAACAATCACCATCCAATGCAAAGGCTTCTTCATCATTACCATAACCCAAAATGTTTGCCTCATGAGGGCATTTCTTCGTTTTGCAACCTTTTGGGGGTGAAGACACATCCATTATCTCAAAACTACCCACAAACGCCACTTCCTCAACATGAACTTCGTCCTTGGTGCCATGGAGAACTCTCTCAACCTCTCTTAAAGCCTCTTTACTCTCTTCATCCGAGAAGACAACTTTGAAATACTCACTTGGGCTTTCCTCGACCTTACCCTTGAATTCCTCCATGGGTTTACTAGAGAGGGGGTTTCCTTGAGCATCTTGATCCTCCAAATGTTTAAGCCTAGAAGTCATGGTTTCAAACCTTGAGTTGAGATCATTGTAGGCACAATCTATCTTGGTTGAGGTTTCGACTTGACCTTCGAGAGTTTGTTTAAACACCCCAATAAGATCCACATCTTGTGGCATGGAAAAGCTATGTTGCCCTTGAGGAGCCAAACCTCGTGCAAAACTTTGTGGAGGAATAAGAGGAGCATGGTTTCGAGGGGCACACCTTTGGTTGCCATTGAAGTCTTCAACAAAATGAACCGACCTTTTAGTAGCAATGAGAAGCTTGTCTATAAGTGTAGATTGCATCTCAATCATGGTAAGTTGCTTGTCCATTTTCATGTAGAGCTTTAATCTCCTCTCTACCTTGGTCTTCGTGCCTTCCACTTCCTAGTGGAGACTTATAGTAGTCCTCTCCATTGTTCTCTTCACTTTGGGCAAAGTTCTCCACTAGTACCTCTCCTTGTTCCACGGTGAGGTTTGTAAAACGCCTCAATGTACAAGCGTCTCAATGTAAATTAAAATATCGAATTGAATTTGTGATCTTTGATTAAATGCTCAGCTTGATTCTAGGGAGAACACATTTAATGTATTTGACTTGTTTGCTGCGAGCTCCCTTTCCCAATGATCTCCCTCTTTCCTGCGTACTCGACTCCTTGCCAGCTCGCGGGCTTACTCTACGAGGCTTTTTTGTGAGTTGGGCTTGATTCTTGGCCTACTTAATCAAACTGGACTTTGAATGTGGAATTTGGGCCCAACAGAAGAGGAAATCATTGGACACTCTGATATATCATGGTTTTTACCATGTTTAAGCCATGAAATAAGTCCGTTTTATAGAGGCTTCCTATTATTTTGTAGTATTTTAGAGTTTTTTACAGGTTTTAGCACGTTTGGAGCATAATTGGAGATATTGGAGCTTTCTGGAGAATTTTGGAGCGAAGCAGACGTTCGTGTAGCTGAGTACCCGATTTGAAGTCTCAGTGTCGATCGATACTGCTTAGTATCGGTCGATACTCACAAAAGCAGACACGATCCGCGACTTTAATGAAGAGTTGAAGAATTGCAAAATTGCCCAGAAGTCTTTATTATTTACAAGAAGCCCCAAAACGTGATTTAGGTTATTTAATAGGATTTTACAGCCACTTTCATGGCTATGCTTTTATTCTACGCATTATTTTACTTTGGTTTTGTGAGAGAGCTTTTGGAGGAGACAAATCTGAAACTCTGTTCGTCCGAGAGAAGATTTCGAACCCTCTTGTTACTCTTTCTATTTTATTTGATGATTTATTCAAACATGTTTATTGTTTCAATTTCCATGTCTGAGTAGATCTCTTGTTAGGTTTAGGGTTCTCATAAGGGTTTTCTCTGAATGCTAGATTGATTAGTTATTAGGATTCACTATCTGAATTAGTTCTTCGCCATAGGTTGTTTGCAAAGCTAATTCTAGATTGATCACCTAGAACTTAGATCTTGGGATAATTGATTAGGCGCGAGAGTGCGATTAATTACCTGATAGAACTTAAGGTGAGCAAAATAACTATTCGCAAAAAGATTTGGTTTAGTTGTTTTGTGAACAAATCAAACCTGATTTAGACTTTAGGATTCGCAAAGAGATTTGAAATTCCTAGGATTTAGACTTAGATAGTTTTCGCAACGAGAGTTGGTTAACTATATCTTAGTGATTTGAGTTCAAGAACCGCGCTAAATCTGAATCCTGACTAGTTAGTTTATCTGTATTCATTGAATTCCTGAAAAATACCATGAACCTATCTTTCTCCAATCAAACTTACAACCGTTTTAATTTACGTTATGTTTTCAATATCATTGATCGCTTTGTTTAATACTCACCTATATAATCTATTTTGTGTTACTGTGAGTCCTTGTGTTCGACCCCTACTTTAGTGCAACTACTGCTTAGTACTTTTAGGGTATTAATTTGAGCATATCAAATTTGGCGCCGTTGCCGGGGACTCAATTCGCCATTATATTTTAGTCTGAAAATTTTGACTAAGTTCGTCGGTATCGATCGATACTATCTAGTGTTGGTCGATACTCGTCGTTTTCTTTTTGTTGATATTGATCGACACCACCCAGTGTCGGTCGATACTCAACGTGTTTTTTGTAACTTACGTGCCTTGCCTAGTGTGTTTCAGGTGTGAATTTGGAACGTGCAAACATGAAGCAAAGAAGGCCGCGGACGTGAAAAAGCTACACACGACCTCGTATCGAGCAATATCAGGCTTAAGTCGATATGATGAACTTTCTCAATCGCGTAGGGTGTCGACCGATACCAACAGGGTATCGATCGACACTCAGGCGATTTCGTGTTTGCTCCTTGTTTATCCTGACACAGACACAAAAACGAAAAATAAAAAGAAAAAGACGCAAAAACAAACTCACCAGTGGGTTGCCTCCCACCAAGCGCTTGTTTAATGTCATTAGCTTGACTGTACGGACGATCAAGCCGGATAAGAATGATAACTTGCGCCGAAACAAGACCCACAATTTGACATCGCCAGCCGCATAGTTCTGCTCATCATGCTCTCCACGAACTCTTGTCCTTTCTCTTTCAGCTCCGAAGTGAGAATAACTCTAGCCTTAGAGAATGGTTTCGAGGTTCCTTTGCACTTCACCTTGTATTCAATCGAGTTCTCATCACACTTCTGAGGGATTAAGGTCATAGAGGGAGCACCTTTTACTTCTTTGCTCTTCACTTTCTTCTTTGCCTTAACTGTTTTGACGTTTTTCTTGGTGATGACAGAAGGACTATCTAGAAAGTCGATGGTATTAGGTCCGTCAGGAGGCTCTTCCAAAAGATCAACTACCAACGTCTCTCCTGGAACAACGGTGATGCAAGAGATGTGTGTGGGAGTTCCTCTAAGGATGGCTTTGTAGTACACCTCCTTGTCAATGTATGAGAACGAGATGTGCTTGTTAGGTGTGTCCATAATGGCACCAACCGTAGCCATGAACGGTCTTCCACGAATCAACTGCGTACGAGATTGTGCGCTCATCTCCATGATAGTAGGATTTTTGCAAGTCCCAAATCAATTACTCAAATCCCACTCATGTCATTGTGGTATTTAAGATATCGAACCAAAGAGGCTAAGATTGAAACACTAAGAATACATGAATCTTCTTGAGCTAGAGCAAATGTTTTTTGGCATTTCATCGAACACCTTGTGTGCATGAAATGCCTAAAGTCTAAATCCACTTTTTCAAGCTAGATCTAGCATTAAACACATTAAGCAAAGAAGGAATGCAAAGACCTAATACCTAAGCATCACAAATCAATCATCAAGCCATCAAAAATCAAGATAAATCTAAGATCCAACAAAAAGGTTCCAAGGCCTAAAGAACATGAAGAACAAAAGAGAAAAAGACATAAAAATAAAGAAATTGCATAAATAAAAGATAGAGTTGAAGAAATCTTCTCTAGAATGGCATAGATGTGAAGAACAATCCAAATCCCTCAAGAGAGAGAGTTAGGGTCGAGCCCCCACTCTTACAAGAAGAAAACTTAGGTTTAGAAATGTCTAAAATTTGCATAAATACACAAAGTGTTCGAACCGGGTCGACCCGAGGCAAATCGGGTCGGATCTTGGACTGGGCAGAGTTGATATGTGTCTACTAAATCGACGATAACTCCTGGAATATTACTCGGAATGAGCTGAATCTTCTTGCGTTAGAAAACTAACTCAATTTCGCATGACTTTTATCAAGAGCTCATATTCAACTGGGTACGATAAGGCTTCACTCCGACATGATCTTTCAGCTGCTTCGGACTGCCTCTGCATTTTCCGACAGTGATATATCTTTAGTAAATCACCCGTATCTCCTGAACCTGACATCCGAATGACTTGATTCCAGCTGATCTGAACAGCTCACTCACTACTATACAACTTCTATGAATACCATTGAAGCTGAATCAGGCGGGAAGGTTCTCGTCCGGCCACATCTTTGAGACGCTTTGGGTGAACTATTCCTTCTCCTTGTCCAAGTCCGGAAGGTTTCAACTCCATGTCCCCAAATGTTCTCCAAAACACCTAAAATAGACTCCGAAATATGTAAGAACTCACTATGACCTAATGCAAATGTCCTAAACTCTAAATGAGATCTAAATGCAAGACAAAACCGTGATTATGCATGCAAATGGCACAAAACTCTAAGTAAAATGTATGCTAGAACATGTAAAATATATGAATATCACTCCACAACCTGAAAATAAGTAGGAACCAGGCCATCTCCTACGTTAACCATCAAATCAGGGATTGTTCCATATGGAAGTTAGGTGGAACTGTTCGCGAATGTGATAGATGACTTGGGAGATCGAATATCAGCTCCCAAACACTCTGCAATTGCCCTTGACATGATATTGACGCTAGCCCTCGAGTCAACGAGAGATTCTTTGAATTCAACTCCAGAGATAGAGCATGGAACGGAGAATATTCTTGGGTCTTCCATATTGGTCAACTGCTTCAGCGGTAGTGACTTGCTTCTTGCCTTGATTAAGAGTACCTCGATTTCTTCCAGCGTTTCTTTGCAATCTTGGTAGTGACTTAGCAGAGGGCGGCACTCTAGAGCTTCTTCAAAATTTAGTGTGTGAGGAATCCTTCGTACCATCTTCTCAAAGCCACTCAGCTGCGTTGGAGTGATGGGGGCTCGGAGGTGTGGAGGAATAGGATTCAGCTTCTTGGGCTTGCGAAGTCTGTCAACACTCATACGCGGCTCCTTCGCAGTATCTGGGTGGGTATCGATCGATACAGGGAGGGTGTTGATCGATGCTTTCTCCTTCGAGACGTCCTCGTCAGAGTCTTGGACGAGTGTCGATCGATACAAGGGAGTATCGGTCGACACAGGGGTGGTGTCCGAAATCTCATCGTCATCCTTGGCAAGATTGACCAAAATCTTTGCAGTTGAGCTCCTCTGCATTCCTGGGTGTACCTCACTTCCACTCCGCGAGGGGATAGCAGTGACATCTTCGTTCTGTGAATGATCCATCAGTCCCTTGACAGTTGCTGCATTCTGGGCTACCTGAGTATCAAGAATCTTTTGATGAATAATGAGAGTTTCGATTTTTCAATTCAGATCAGTGTACATGGCATCCAACCTCCGGTTGAAATTCACTGTCATCTTTTGCAGTCCCTGAAGAATCTGTTCAAGTATAGACTCAAGTTTGCCCTAAGAAGTTCTGGGTGGTGTGGCTGGGCGTTGATACCTTTGATCTTGAAATCCAACTCCATCAATGTGGTTAACAAATTCCGCTCCATCCTTTTCATCAAAACGAACAGCCTTCAGCTGCTTGCCCATCAACAAATTGTGCATTGAATCTAACTTAGCATTCACCTCAGCAATCTGAATGCAATCCAAGTTACCAGCTTGCTTCTTGCATTCCATGTCTGCGTTCTTGGTACTATTGTTAGAAACCAAGTTCTCAATAAGCACATAGGCATCGTCAGGATACCTCGTGATACGTGCTCAAGTGTTGAAGAAGCTAGACTAAGGTCTCTCTCTTCTGTCAACGGGATAAGATGGATGTTGCTGGTGGGGCGATGAGAACCACAAGAGAGGCGACGGTCTCTTGATACTTCAAGGGGTTTCCCTAATGATCGGACTCACTCACGATCTAAAGAGAGAAAACGTTTTTGTGAAGAACAAAAACTCGAAAATAACCAAGGAAAATTCTTATTGTCTGCGTGACTGAGAAGGACAAAGCCTTAGGTTTTTTAAAGAGAGCTCACGCCCCCAAAGAAAAAGAAATAAACCGAAAAGGAAATAACAAGACGGGTCCTTAACAATTTAGGCCCGTTTACAAAATAATTAAAAGACTAAGAGAAATAGAAGTGAGGCCTCGTGTAGCTGGTCTTCATGGGCTTACAGAGAGTCATTAATTGGGCCAATAATATTGCAAGCCGTTTGGCCTCGGTAAAAACCCATCTTCGCAAAACCTAGTGGGATAAAAACGAAGGTTGGGAAAAGAGCACCAAACGACTTACAAACCCAACTAATGACCTTCCTTGGGCCTAAGTCATCTCTGGTGAAGTGAAATCGACCATAGATAAGTGGGCCAAGTGCCTGGGCTTGATGAGTGGCCACTTAGTGTTATCGGTCAGCAAAGGATCCAGCCGATATGTCTTCAGTGTTTGGACGTTCTGGTCCAAATGGTAAGGATTCTTGGGCTGATCTTTAGTGTTCTGGTAACTAGACTCAAAGAGCTTCAAATCCATATGTGGATCGCCTTCTGGATCGTCCGGGATCATGAGTGGATCCTGCTTCAAAGAATCGGCCCAATAACTGCTCGCAAATGGGCTTAGCGGAATAGTGTCCGTCTTGAAGAAACCTTCTTGTCTGAGCTGGTCCATGAACATGTTGAACTTCTTTTCCATGTCCCTGCTCCTGGTTCTAGTCACTGGTCCACTTGGTACTAGTGGTGCTTGTATGACTTGGGTCGTTGACTCGATGTCCTCATCACTCCCTCCCTCTTCATGAGGTTTTGACCCCAAAACATCATCACCTGGGAGCTCGAGCTTGTAGGCGTTGTCATTGATTTTCTCCAATATTTTGAATGGGCCGTCTCCGCGAGGCGATAGCTTCGATTTGCGTTTGTCCGGGAATCGCTCCGGTCTCATGTGTGATATGCTCAATTTAATACCCTAACAGTACTAAAGCAGTAGTCGTAGTCTAGCGAGGGGTCGAACACAAGGACTCACAGAAATCACACAATAAACTCTATAGTATCAAGCTAAGCTAAGCAATTCAGGTTTAGCAGAAAGCAGAAAGTAAATAAACGAGTTGTATTCAATGGGAAAAAGATAGGTTCAGGGATATTTCTCAGGAAATCAATGAATGCACAATAAACTAACTAATCAGGGTTCATGTTACGGTTCTAGAACTCAAATCACTAGAGTATAGTTAACCAACTGTCGTTGCGAAAACTATCTAAATCTAACCTTCAGAATCCCAAATTTCTTTGCAAATCCCTAAGAATAAATCAGCCTTAATTTCAAGTTTGATATGTTCACAAATC
The DNA here is from genome assembly GCA_002933935.1 of Eutrema yunnanense. Classification (NCBI taxonomy): domain Eukaryota; kingdom Viridiplantae; phylum Streptophyta; class Magnoliopsida; order Brassicales; family Brassicaceae; genus Eutrema; species Eutrema yunnanense. The sequence continues at coordinate 4,091 of PKML01055260.1, read as the reverse complement.
AATTAAACCAAATTTCTTTGCGGATAATTAATTTGCTCACCCTAAGTTCTATCAGGTAATTAATCGCACTGTCGTGCCTAATCAATTATCCTAAGATCTAAGTTCCAAGTGATCAATCTAGAATTAGCTTTGAGAACAACCTAAGGTGAAGAACTAATTCAGATTATGAACCCTAGATAACTAATCAACCTAACATTCAATGAAATGCCTTATGAGAATCCCCAAACCTAACAAGAGATCTACTCAGACATGGTAATTAAATCAATAGACATGTTTGAATAAATACTCTATATAAAATCAGAAACAGAAACAAAGGTTTTGAGATCTGATCTCGGACGAAGGGAAATCAGACTTGTCTGTCTCACCAAATTCTCTCTTAAACCAAAACAAAATAAAGCATAGCCTAAACAATGGCTGTAAAATCCTATTTATAACCTAAAACACGAGTTGGGGTTTTCTTGTAAATATCAAAGTCTTCTGGGCACTTTTGCAATTCTTCAAGTCTTGGGAAAAGTCGCGGCCCATGAATTCTCGATGAGTGTCGATCGATACCAGGGGGTATCGATCGATGCTTGTCGCTCAGATCGGGCATTTAGTCATCAGACTTCAGTTTCGCTCCAGAATACTCCATAAACTCCAATATCTCCAATAATACTCCCAATGTGCTAAAACCTGTAAAAGACTCTAAAAGACTCCAAAATACTATAAAGACTCTATAAAAAGGACTTATATCATGGCTTAAACAGGGTAAAAACCATGATATATAAATGTGTAACCACACCCATTCTCCAACTTCAAAAGACACGTGCTTCCTGCCATTGTTGGCATTCTTCACACGTAGGGCATTGGTTCTTTCGAGCTGATCTTTGACCGATTGGTGTAGCTTTTTCACATCCGCGGCCTTCTTGGCTCCATCGAGGTTTAAGAACTCCATTTGAGGTAGAGGGTTTTCTCTGAATGCTAGATTGATTAGTTGGATTCACTATCTGAATTAGTTCTTCGCCATAGGTTGTTTGCAAAGCTAATTCTAGATTGATCACCTAGAACTTAGATCTTAGGATAATTGATTAGGCGCGAGAGTGCGATTAATTACCTGAAAGAACCTATGGTGAGCAAAATAACTATTCGCAAAAAGATTTGGTTTAGTTGTTTTGTGAACAAATCAAACCTGATTTAAAAGCTGATTTAGACTTTAGGATTCGCAAAGAGATTTGGAATTCCTAGGATTTAGACTTAGATAGTTTTCGCAACGAGAGTTGGTTAGCTATATCTTAGTGATTTGAGTTCAAGAACCGCGCTAAATCTGAATCTTGACTAGTTAGTTTTTATGCATTCATTGAATTCCTGAGAAATACCCTGAACCTATCTTTCTCCAATCGAACTTACAACCGTTTTAATTTACGTTCTGTTTTCAATATCATTGATCGCTTAGTTTAATTCTCACCTATATAATATATTGTGTGTTTATGTGAGTCCTTGTGTTCGACCCCTACTTTAGTGCAACTACTGCTTAGTACTTTTAGGGTATTAAGTTGAGCATATCACACTCCATTGTATTTGATGCTAGTAACCAAGTCCTCAAACCTCTCAATGTGATCCATCGGGTGTTCATGAGAAAGACCATGAAAATGATGCTGACCCACAAAATTGTAGTATGTAAGTTTCAGCTCAAAGTCATTCCTTTGAAAAGCAAGAGGGCGAATCGCTGATCGATTGACATAGAACTGATCATACATGTTTTACTTACCAATTGTCCTACCACGATCAACCACAGCATTCCCAACATTCCCCTCGTTGTCGCGCGCAGCTGGCGCGACAATCTCATCAACAACAACTGGAGGGACAATGACGTTTCCATCTCCATCAAGTTGTTGCCCTCTCTCATGGCACAAATGACCCTCTTGGTCTCTCAAAGCTCCAACATCATCACGAGTCAATGCCACTGGATTATTCATCTCTGCTGGCTTCTTTGTTTTCCTGTTTGTGCACTCCAAATTTGCTAGCTCCTTGTTGGAAAGATTAACTAGCTGAGTGCTCTTGTTCCTCCTGGTTTTGCGAGTAGGCATACACTTGAAACAGAAAAGACAAAGCATGTAAGTAACAAAAATAAGAAAAAGAGTAAAATAAAACGAAGAGTATCGACCGACACTGGGTGGTGTCGCTCGACACTATCGAACTTAGTCGAAATTCTAGACTAAAATCTAATGGCGAATTAAGAGTCCCCGACAATGGCGCCAAATTTTGATAAACTCAAAATGTATTACTCTAAAGGTACTAGCAGCTATATCGTTGGAGTACTTAGGGATCGAATCCACAGAGACTCAAGATCGGGAAAATTGCCAAAAACTCCCCAAAGTATGTTTGAATGTTCGATTTATACCTTAAGTTTGTAACGTGTCAATAAATACCTAACGTTATAAACAATATAGATTTCACACCTAAAGTTCTTATTTTAGGCGTAATCATACATTTTGCGTAACTGTACTAACGTTTTCTTATATTTAGATGACGTGGATGCCATTGTATTTGTTGAAACGTGACTGTATGCGAAAATATATACAAAACGACGTCGTTTTGGAAAAAATATTGAGTTTAAAAAAAAAAATTATAATATTTGTTTCTCCAGAGACGAACTCTTAAATCGGAGTTGCATAAGAGATTACCGGTGCTCGATCTTCAAGGGAACAATTTTACTGGAGAATTTCATGGAATTAGGGCTAATCACATCTCGGAGGATTTGAATCCAGATTATGAAAAGCATAAGCTTTGGATTCGATTTTCAATTGTTGACATGTCTCGGTTTTCAAGTTTCTCTGGCAATGTTATTCGTGAATCGAGCTTAGAAATCTCATGAGATTTAGCGATGAAGAAGACATAGTGAGTCCGATTGAGATTGCTTCGATTGTATCAGCTTCAGTCATCGTCTTTGGGTTGTTGAGATCCTCTTTGGTCAGAAACAAATCAAACAAGTCGAATTTGTTCAGAGACAAGAACTTCTTAGCTTCTCGATTTCAATATCTTCAACTTGTGGCCTAAGTTCAATCATATGTTGACACTCTGCTCGAACAAAAGCTTCCATAGGAGAATAGGAAGCTCTACGAAGCCGAAATCGTGAGTTTATGCTTGAAATTTCTCAACAGCAGGAGTGACACAAGTGTTGTCGAAGAAGAAGCAAAGGAGATAGAGGAAGATGAGGCACACCGTAACCCAGAAATCCAAGAAGAATATAATTGTTTTCCCCAAAACTCAAAACTATGTCGTTTTAACTCCATTTTTTCCGATTTAAGCCAAAACGATGTCGTATATTATGCGGCATCCACGTCATCGAAACTTAACGGACCGTTAGTTTTGTAACGGTAAATGCATGAATTGGCACAGAACTAAAAGTTTATGTATGAAATTTGAATTTTTTTTATAACATTAGGTATTTATTGACACACCGCAAACTTTAGGTATAAATCGAACATTCAAACAAACTTTGGGGAGGTTTTGGCCATTTTCCCACTCAAGATCACACAATAGACTATATAGGTTCGAATTAAGCTAAGTAAAATCAATGAGAATAAGAAATAAAATAAAGCAAACAGATCTAGTGAGAATTCGATGGAGGTAAAAGCTAAGCTTAAAGAATTTCGGAGAGATTCAAGTAAAGCATATGGATAGAACGTAGAGATTCTAATTAAGCACGGTTCTAGAACTCAGAACACTTGATATATCATGGTTTTTACCCCTTTTAAGCCATGATATAAGTCCGTTTTATAGAGTCTTTCTAGTATTTTGGAGTCTTTTAGAGTCTTTTACAGGTTTTAGCACGTTTGGAGCATAATTGGAGATACTGGAGCTTTCTGGAGCATTCTGGAACAAAGCAGAAGTTCGTGTTGCTAAGAACCCTATTTGAAGCATCAATATCGATCGATACTGCCTAGTATCGATCAATACCAATCGCAGATGACACGACCCGCGACTTTTCCAAGAGTTGAAGAATGCAGAATTGCCCCAGAAGACTTTATTATTTACAAGAAGGCCCAAAACGTTATTTATGTTATTTAATAGGATTTTACAGCCAGTTTGTTGGCTACGCTTTATTTTAT
>PKML01055172.1:145896-180117 GCA_002933935.1 Eutrema yunnanense | reverse complement strand
TATTTTTATATTGTTTCGTGGTGTTTGCAATAAATAACATTTCATATTTTATATACTTTGTTTTTATTTTTAGATAAGAAATAATTGTATACTTTTTAAAAATATTAAAATGAAAAAAAACAACCCAATGGATAGGTTTATTCGCCAGGTTTTTTTTCCAATCAAAGTTGGTGAAAATAATGAGGCATTCACTGCAAACAAAAAAAAGGTATTGATAGCACATTAGGATATCACGATGGATAGGTTTATTCGCCAGGTTTTTTTTCCAATCAAAGTTGGTGAAAATAATGAGGCATTCACTGCAAACAAAAAAAAAGGTATTGATAGCACATTAGGATATCACGATTTCCATAACTACTATTAAAGAGTATGCTGGGTTTGGGTACTCTATTATAACGTTTTAAACACGCTAAGCCCAAAATTTCACTAAATGAGAGCAAACAATGACATTAGGGTCGAACACTTAGTAATTTTATTCCCAATTTTTTATTGACCCTGCACATTGTGCGGCATTAATTGAATTTTATAGGTTGTTTAACTTATCTGCATTTTCCAAATGGCATCAAATCATGTTTTCCACGAAAACGTAAAATTTCGTTTTCCGCGAAAACGTAAAATCTCGTTTTCCGCCAAAAACATTAAATCATGTTTTCCCGTAAAAAATGTAAAATACCCGTTTTTTCACCAAAAACGCAAAATTCCATTTTCCCGCAAAAAAAAAAACTAAAAATCATGTTTTCCTTTCAAAAACGTCAAATTATGATTTCCCGCCAAAAAGGTAAAATCTCATTTCCCGCAAAAACGTCAAATCCCATTTTTCCCTCAACCAGGTAAAATCCTGTTTTCCAGTCAAAAACGTAAAATTCAATTTTCCCGCCAAAACGTAAAATCCCGTTTTCCCGGGAAAAACGTTAAATACTGTATTCCGCCAAGAACGTAAAATTTCGGTTTTCCGTCAAAAATGTAAAATCCCATTTTTCCGTCAAAAACGTTTAAATCATGTTTTTCCATCAAACACATAAAATCATGTTTTTCGCAAAAAAACGTAAAATCATGTTTTCCTGCAAAAATCGTAAAATCTCGTTTTCTCGCCAAAACGTAAAATCTTGTTTTTCTATCAAAAACATAAAATCCAGTTTTCACGTTATAAACGTAAAATAGTGTTTTCCACTGGAAAAACATAAAATCATGTTTTCACATTATAAACGTAAAATCTCATTTTCACTTCAAAAACGTAAAATCTCGTTTTCCTGCCAAAAAGTAAAATCCTGTTTTGCAGCCAAAAAACGTAAAATCCAGTTTTCCTATAAAAACGTAATATCTTTTTTTCCAAATCAAAAACATAAAATCTCGTTTCTTTTTCAAAACGTTAAATCCCGTTTTTCCGTCAAAAATGTAAAATCCTGTTTTCCCAAAAAAAAATGTTAAATACCGTTTTTCTATCTGAAACGTAAAATTCCTTTTCGAAATCAAAAACATAAAACCATGTTTTCCCGTCAAAACGTAAAATCTCGTTTTCTCTTCAAAACGTAAAATCCCGTTTTCCCGTCAGAAACGTAAAATCCCATTTTTCCGTAAAAAAATGTAAAATCTTGCTTTCCCAAAAAAAAAAAGTTAAATCTCGTTTTCACGTCAAAAACGTAAAATCCTGTTTCACGCGCCACTAACTCAAGAATGATCTAATTTTTTTTTTATATATAGTTTTTTTTCACAGTTTCTAAAAATTTGAAATTACAAACCTAAATATATGCGATCAAATATTTATGGAAGTCGTGATATTCCTATTTGGGAAAATTGTCAAAAAAACATTTCGACTTACAAATTTTGGTCATTAAAATCCCGTTTAAACCCACGGGCAAATGAAACTATGACGTTTTGCTCTTAGATCTAAAACAAATTTTTTTTTTTAACAACGATTAAATCGATTACAAAAATCGATTTTTTTTTTCTTCTTCTCCATCGATTTCATCTTCTTCTTCTTTTTCTTCTCCATCGATTTCTTCTTATTCTTCTTCTTCTCCAACGATTTCTTCTTATTCTTCTTCTTCTTCTTCTGGTGATGAGGTGGTATTTGTTTCCCTGATACTCTTCTGCTAATTTCTCCAAAAAGATTCGAACTTCTTTTGCCTTCATCTCTGTTTCACCAACCAGAATCGATTTCCTGACGGTGAAACCGGGACACTTCTTTGGCTCCACTTCGAAAATTCCAGTGCTTGATTGCTGGTGTGCCCCGTATCCATATTCAACCCCATGAACTACAAACCATATAAACCAAAAAACCAAGAAAGAACAATGAGTTCGTGATCTGTTGATCAATGGAAGCAATAGAACATTCAATATCCGATTTTTTAAACTTATTGCGCAGTTGATTTATTGTTCAAACCCAGATTGAGCTAACACAATTATCCTCACACGTTTCAAGTCAATTCCAGGAAGACAAAAAAGTCAATTCTAAAGTAACAAAAGATCTTTTTCATCTTCCTAAGCAAAGTTAACCACTTAGTCTCATTTCTGATCCAAAAATCCTTCATCACTTTCTTAGAAACCAAGCAGCAAAATACAGAAAAGGGGGAATGATCATCTTTCTCAGCTATTTTCCCCCAATTCAATGTGACAATCCAACCAGATTTACAAAGGATTTCCTTTTCCATTCCGATTTTTTTTCTCTCATGTTTCTCGGCAACCCAAGAACAATCAAACCCAGAATTGGAGAAATCACATACAAAGATCATAGGGGGAATAAAAAAAATTACCTTCAAGACCAGAGTGATAGATCCCGATTCCGAGCCAAATACCGTAAGCATTCATTGGGGTTAGATCGTAAACATTGAGATGAACAGACAGGGACCGAACCAGATTTCTTCTTCTACAAAACATCTCTTTTTTTACAGCTCAATGCATCGGAAAAAAAGCGATCTAGAGCTTTGAGCAACGGAAAAATCGGGTGAAAAGGATCCGATCCGGAAATCGCAAAGACTCGAACTTTTAAGGGTTCGTCTTAGTCAATACTGTTTCCCCCTCTCTTGGATTCCTGGGGAAGTCGATGCCAAAAAAGCGTATTTAACTGATTATTTGTTTTATACTTTTATCTTACCCATCGATTTCTTCGTCTGTGAGCTTCGTCGTCAGGTGGAGGAGCTTCGGGAGAGAGAAGCTATGTTGAAGACGGGGAAATGTTGAGATGCCCTTTTGAGAGGACAATTATTCACATATGTCCTCGTTATAAAAACTAATTTATTTTTGATTTATTTTTAAATTAAAAAGGTGGTCAATTATCTTTTTATCCTTAATGAATTCTCATATTAACTAGATCCAACCACATGTATCCACGCCCACCCACCAAAATTGGATCCAATTCATCAAAACAACAACTAAAATATTGTAACGTCATTTTTTTGTTTTTCTTCTCCAACATTAATTGAATTGTGGGCCCTTTTAATTATTTATTAAATAAAATTTATGAACCAAAATTACCACTCTTTCTCTATTTGTCTCTCTTTTTCTTATGGATTTATCGTCATCTCCTTCACGATGGCCGTATCAGTTCTACCTCTTCCACCGCCACCACCACTGTCGTTCTTCTACCTTTTCACCACCAAACCTCACTCCCACAAACGCCTTCCATTCGTTCTCGCCTTCAGCAGAATCTGTCAAGATGGAAACCCACAACTCGCACACCAACTATTCGACGCAATTCTCAAACCAACGACTGTTCAGTGGAACACCATCATCATCGGCTTTATCTGCAATAATCTGCTTCACGAGGCTATCCTTTTCTATTCCCGGATGAAGAAGACGACACATTTCACCAAATGTGATCCTTACACTTACTCTTCCACACTCAAGGCGTGTGCTGAGACCAGGAACTTGGAAGCTGGTAAGGCCGTGCATTGCTATTTAATTCGTTGTTTATAGAACTCAAACAGGATTGTGCATAATTCTCTGATGAATTTGTACGTTTCGTGCTAGAACGCTCTTGGAAGTGAATTGGATTCTACTGAATACGATGGGGTGCGTAAAGTTTTCGATAATATGCGTAGGAAGAACGTTGTGGCGTGGAATACATTGATTTTTTGGTATGTGAAAACAGAGAAAAACGCAGAAGCGTGTAGGCAATTCGTGATAATGATGAGAATGGAGATCAAACCGAACCCGATTAACTTTGTCAATGTTTTCCCTATGGTGTCGACTTCGAGAAGCATTAAGAAAGCTAACGTTTTCTATGGTTTGATGCTTAAATTGAGGGATGAGTATGTGAAGGACTTGTTTGTGCTGAGTTCGGCTATTTATATGTATGCCGAGCTTGGCGATAGTGATGTACTCGAAAATGTTTGACTTCACTAAGCTCCACACTCATGGGAAGAAAAGCTTCGAAAATGAATGGTGATAACTCAGAGGAGATGTGGAAGAAGGAAGGTTTTAGTAATGTCTCTGTTAAAGAAAGCGTTGTCCGGAAATGTTTGTTCATATTTTTACCTAGTAATACCAAGTATTACGGATATCCGACTAGTTATAATTTTGTTCATATTTGTACATGGTAATACCAAGTATTACGGATATCCGACTTGTTATAATTTTGTTCATATTTGTACCTGGTAATACCAAATATTACGGATTTTTGACTTGTTATAATTTTGTTCATATTTATACCTAGTAATACCAAGTATTACATATATCTGATTAAAAAAAAATCTGGGTTGAAAAAAATAAGATTAAAAAAAATTCCAAAAAAAAAAAAAAACATTAAAAACACGTGACGCAGTCAAAATGGACACCTGGCGCCGTCATTTAACTCATGCTGCCGCAATTCTAGACACATGACAATTATATTAATAAAAAATTCATGATTTTTTCACATAGTTGTCCCTAGTAATCCAGTTGTACTAGCATGTACATAGTTGTACTTTTGGGATTTTAACTTATAATTAGTATTACCTTGTTATAAATTAAATATTTTTGGTTGTACACTTGATTTAAGGTAATCAAAGTACATTTCTAACGTTTTCATACAATATTATGTCTTAAAGCACATTTTCCGTATCTTTTACATTATAAGATGGTTAAGATTAACAAAATCATCATAAAAGTATAAGGTGTTTGATGTGAAAACAAGAATATGATAAAGACCATTATCCAAAAAAAAAAATTTGTGTAACTAATAAATGTTATTTGGATTTATTACTTGTGTATGAAAATCAAAGATGATGTTTCGTTTTTATAAAACTAATTTCGTTATCTTTTATAAGAGAAATGAACTTATTTATACCATTACAAAAACTAATTTACGTATTTGTACAAAACAAATAGTATCAAAGAAATACAAATACAAACGAAATTTAATACAAATACAAACACAATCATTGTCTTGTGGATTCATTTATCACAATCTTCATGCATATCATATCCACTAACACCGAATAAGTTATCTCCTCCATAGATGATCTCGTGAAATCCATTCTTCATCTTCTCTGGTCTTTGAATAATATCCTCAATAATCATAATGTATGTTTGTGCTCATTATCTCCTGAACAAAAAAATTACATTAGCACATATTGACTTGTCTGAGTGTTACTCAGTAATACCAATTTGTTCTCAGGTCTTAATTATATCATTTTGTTTCCAGTTGTCTTATATATGTAAATTGGATGAATTCAAAACATTAATCTACATATGATTCAGTATGATTCAACCACTACAATCTATTAATTACCAATGCAATGTCCTAATCGACCCAGAAAATATGGTTACCAACCCAATGTCCATTAATTAACAACACCAAAAGAATAATGTTTCAAATCTAATTGAAATCTCAAAAATGGCAAATCCAATTGAAATCCCAAAAATGCAAATCCAATTGAAATTTCCAAATCCAATAGTTTCTAGTGCAAAATCTACTAACAAAATCGAAGGATTTAAACTAAAACACAATAATTGTAAGAAAATAAATATGGATTTCGAAGCTTCAATGGCGGATAAGGAAGGGGAAGATATCGATAGAGATGAGAAAAAGTCAATGAGAAGATGTTTATGATTGGCTGAAATTTGATTAATTATCATTGGTCGAATTTATCTTTTTTATATGTTGTAGTTAAAATAAAATAAAAAAAGGAAGGAGAAGATGTCGCTACAGATGGAAAAAAGTCAATGGGAAGTTGTTTTTGATTGGCTAAAATTTGTTTAATTCTCATTGGCTGAATTTATTTTATATATATATATTTTAGTTAAAGTAAATAAAAGAAGGAAGGGCAAAATGGTGATATTATATTTCATTAAAAAGGAAGGGGTATGGCTGAATAGCATGGGGTAGAGGTGAATAACTCTACACCTGGAGGGAGAGATGTGATTTTGGCCCATGTTGAAGACGGAGGTTCTCGAGCTTTAGAAAATAATCGTCGAGAGAAAAAACAAAAAAAACAAATCAGTTTCAACAGCTAATCAAATTATGACGTTAATACAGGTGGCATTGACGTCACAATTTTGATTGGCTGAGAATGAACGACTTACTTAAGCGTCTTCTCATTTATTAGTAAGATCACAAATAATTATGAAATCTGTAATTTTAATCCCATTAACCAAAGAAATCCCAAAATCCCTTCTTCAATTTTTTTTCTATTTCCCGTGAATCTTCTTCCTTTTCTTTTCTCAACTACATCTAATTTTCTTATATCTTCTCTTAAATTTGTCTGGCCTTCTCTAGCTCCTCACGTTCTTCTTCGTTTTCTCCATTACTAACCAAAGCACTAGGTAGATAATTGAATTCCACATCAACCATACTCGTTTCTACTTTGTTGTCTTCCAAAACCATCATCTTTAGTTCTTTAAGAGTAGTAGTGGATTACAAAGTAAATAATCTACCACGTTTTTCTTGATCAACAATAAATCTCCATTCGTTGTTGCCAGATGATCTCCAAACACCACACGTCACATAAATCTCCAGCATACTTATATGTGATACACAAAATTTTGATGAATTATTTTTCGAAAAGAATTCACACAGATCAATTTGTGGTAAAGCAAAGAACAAATTCGATAAACTCACCAGAACACGTTTGAAATGTATCAAATACTTCGCATAGATGTGAAAAAGAAGAAACAGAGAAGAAAGGGAAGAACAAAGATAAAAGTGGAGATCATGATTCTCTTATTTCCCGCAGAAAACACGTTCTAAAACTCGCAAAACATTAGATTAGGCAGAAAATGTATTCTATGCCGTTGTAGAACACATAGAACCCGTAGAATACACGTTCTACAATTTGCAGAACATTTAGATTAGACATAATATGTATTCTGAAACTCGCAGAACATAACGAGATTGTAGAATATATATTCTACCATCCGTAGAACAGATCAAAAAAGATTTTCTAAATATTTTTTCATACGTTTTTGGAATTTTCTAAATATTAGTGCATACCCACAAAGTACATCAATGTAACGGGTATAATGTCTGGATAAAACCACCCATAAATGTCTTATATTTGTTCACATCTTAGAGAATTTCATAGTTCTTACTTACTTTGTTTCTACTTTTCTTGGATATATGTGGAACAGTACAATCTGTCTTGGTTTAACCTCTTTGTTTAGTGTTTTTAAAAAAAAAATTAATTAATTATTGACAACCTATCTACTTAGGTTCTTATTGACCGCATGTTATTACTGTTTTTGCCTTTTTCGTATCATTTTAAAAATGTCAATAAGGCCATCAACTTGGATAATGAGTAACTAAATTTATTGATGTGTTTACTCAAATGAAGAGACACACTATAAGAAAACACGCTAGAACCGACGGCAGAATCCGTCGGTTTTCCGTCGGAAACGGCCATTTTCGACGAGTTTCCGACGGATTTTGGCCGTCGGTTCTATCTCGTCGGAAAAGAAAATCCGTCGGAAATTTCCGACGGATTTTCGACGGCCGAATTACCGACGGATTTCCGACGAGTTATCCGTCGGTAATAATTCCGACGATAAACCGAGGGATTTCCGACGGTNTTTTTTTTGAATTTAGTCAATTTATTATTATTTCAACGGGTACAATTGTGACGAATTTTTATCTAAGCCCTTCTGTCTCAAATCCCGAAAAAAGGAAATTGAAAAGTCTTTTGGGCCTAAGCCCTTTAATTTCCTTCTTTTTTTTTAGAACCGACAAAGGAAGTTCACTATATATATATTTCCATCATCTCTCACGTTACTTCTTTGATTTCAAATTTTGAGAAAACCCTAACCCTATCTCTCCAAACCCTAATCACGTTCAACAACGAAGAAAGATGACGGTTTATACAAGAGCCATGATGAAGAAGAAGAAAAAACAAATTTGTCAAAGGAAGAAGAAGAAAATTACAGAGGCAAAGGCAAATAACCAAGATTATTCAAACCTTCCCTTTGATCTCACATTACTAATAATGCAAAACCTATCGTTCAAAGACAACATCCGTGCTTGTGCTGTTTGCAAAACATGGCAAAAAGCTTGTGTTTCCGTTCGTGTTGACGACTACCCGACACCATGGCTTATAAGCTTCCCTTTAGACAAAGAAGGATACGAGCTATACGATCCATCACTTGATAAAAAACATATATGTAAGCTACCCCCTGAGTTACGCGGTTCACACATTCGTTGTTCTACAGACGGTTGGTTACTTGTGCGCGACAGAAGTTTCATAGAGACCTTCTTTTTCAATCCGTTTACACACGAACGCATTGGACTGCCTTGGCCTGATTTGTATAATGCTCGTGCACTAGCTTTCTCATGTGCTCCTACATCGAAAAGTTGTGTAATATTTTCTAGCTGCGGATTCTTGGTGGGATCCGTCACCATCAAAACATACTGTCTTGCTACTAAAGTCTGCACTAGTTTGACGTTCCCGCATCGGTTGCCTTTCCAATACGGAGGTTTCGAGCATGTTGTTTTCTCCAATGGTGTATTTTACTGTCTCACCTGCATAGGTTGGTTAGGGATGTTTGATCTCTCCGCGAATTCTTGGAATGTTCTTTCTCGACGGGCTCCAAAATGTGTTACACCCAACAATCGCTTCATGACAGAGTACCAAGGAGAGATCTTCCTCATATACACGAACGCACATTACCTTGAACCGAGATATCTTAAACTAGATCTTGCAAACCGGAGATGGACGGATAAGATAAGTTTGGGAGGTTTGACGTTTTACTTAAGCTCCACGTCTACTGTGACAACGAATAGGGACTTAGTGCATACGCATCAATATTGTTCTAAAGGGTTTAATGTCTGGGTAAAACCGCCCCTAAACGTCTCAGATTTGTTCAAATCTTAGGAAAATCATAGTTCTTAATTACTACTTATATTCATTTTTAGTTTTCTTGGATTCTTGATATATATAATACAATTTGTTCTTGTTTTTCTTACCTATCTATTTAGGTTCTTGATGATGACCTCACAATTTGCAGTTTTCGCTTTTTTCATTTAAAAATCAAAATAATTATCAGTCATTCAAAGTGGAATGAAGATAGCAATTTGTCACTATAAGACCAACAACCTATTGACCAAGGAAAAGTGAAGTAAGCTTCTGTATCGAGAACACAGTCGTCAACACATGATCTTCAGAAACTTGAGCAAGTCTCTGTGTCGAGGACATAGTCGTCAACACAAGATCTTCAGGAACTTAAGCATGTCTCTGTGTCGAGGACACATTCGTCAACACAGAGCCTCCAGGACAAAAGCTCATGTGGATTAAATTCCTCTCTCTCCTCCAACAGCTCTATTTCTTCTCCAACGGCTCTTTTTCAAATTAAAGTCAGTTTTATGATTGTAAGCTCTCTTTTGATTCTCTATAAAGAGAGATGTAACATGTATCAATAAACTAACTCTTGGAGACTTATTCTCTCCATTATTCTCTCTACTCTTCTATATTCTCTCTAGTCTCTTATTCTCTTAAGCAATCCCTTCTCTATTCTCTTGATTCCGCAAGCTATACTCTTGAATTCTAACATGGTATCAGAGCAGCGATCTTAATTCTTCTATTCTCTCTTTGTTTTTCTCTTGTTCTACTTCAAAATCTTCAAAATTCTCAGTTTCTTTCAAAACGCCCACAAGGTGTTCGACGAAATTCCTAAACGAAATTTCAGTTTCTTTAAGGATGAGTTCTAGTGTTCTTGTCACTGATAACTCAAAACCCTTGGTTGTTCCTACTATTCTCAAGGGAAACAACTATCTCTTGTGGTCTAGAACCACTAAAACCTCCATTGGTGGTAGAAGACTTTGGAAGCATGTCGAATCATGCGAATGCCCAAAGAAGACCCTCAAGAAGAAGGGCAAAGACAAGGAGTCCTTGTTTAATGAAGAGCTAGAAGAAGCTCTACAAGAAGAGTTAGAAAAGTGGGAGGAAGATCAACAAGCCGTGCTTAGTCTCCTTCAATCTTCTCTAGACACATCTATCTTGGAAACTTACTCCTATTGTGACAACCCAAAGGATCTATGGGAGACTCTCAAGGGTGTGTATGGAAATACATCAAATCTAAGCCGAATCTTTGAAATTAAGAAGTCTATCAATGACCTTCATCAAGATGGCAAGGAGTTCACCGACCACCTTAGGAAGTTCCAAACTCTATGGTCCGAGTTAGAGATGCTTAGACTATTAACCCCGGATGTGAAGACCCTCAATGAGAGGCGCGAGCAAGACAAAGTCTTTGGTTTTTTCCTCACCTTGGATCCTATCTATAATGATCTCATCAAGCATATCCTTAGAGATGACAAGTTGCCAAACCTTGAAGAGGTGTGTGCACGATTCCAGAAGGAGCAAGGAAACATTGGTCTCTTTGGAGGCAAAACCGAGCTTGTGACAGCCAACAAAGGAGTCTACAAGCATGATAAGCATGACAAGAGGAGTTCAAAGTCTTGTGAGCATTGCAAGCTCCCCGGCCACTCTATGGATAAGTGTTGGACTCTTCATCCTTACTTAAAGCCTGAAGGATACAAGAGGCCACCAAGAGCAAATATTTCTCAAGGTGGTGAAGTTAAGCAAGCAAGTACATCCACACCTCAAGGAGGAGCAGCCATGGCAGCCTCCGTGGACTATGTGCGGAAGAGTGACTTTGAAGCTTTCATCAAAGCATTCCAAACTCACAACTCTGGTATCACTCTCTATTCTCATAAACCCAGTAGTAAACTTGTTGTAGATTCGGGTGCTTCTCATCATATGATTAGTAATTCTAAGTTTTTAGACAAGATTGAACCAGCTATGGGCAAGGTAGAGGTTGCTAATGGTGATGGAATCCCTATAGAAGGAAAAAGAAATTTAGAACTATTTAACAAGAAAAATGAAGCGTTGTATGTTCCTAGGTTTAAATCGAACTTAATATCGGTTAAGAGAGCTACTAAAGACCTTAATTGCTATGCTATCTTTGGTCCTAATGATGTTCATTTTCAGGATATTAAAAGTGGGAAGTTACTTGGGAAAGGTGGATCCAAAGATGAACTTTATGTTCTCGAAGAGCCACCACAAAATCCGGATGCTTTATCTTTTAATTCTTGTTATGTAGCTAATGTTGATGCAATTTGGCATGCTAGACTAGGCCATCCTCATGGAAAATCACTTGAATTAATGTTGCCTAATATATCGTTTGATCACACTAGTTGTGAGGCATGTATTCTTGGCAAACATTGCAAAGTTGTGTTTCCTAAATCTTCTATTATCTATTATCTATGAGCATTGTTTTGATTTGGTGCATTCGGATGTGTGGACCTCTCCTTGCATGTCTAGGGATAGAAACAAGTACTTTGTGACCTTTATAGATGAGAAATCAAAGTATACTTGGATCACATTACTACCATCTAAGGATAGTGTTTGAGGCATTCATCAACTTTCAAACCTATGTGACTAACCAATACAATGCCAAGATAAAAGTGTTTAGGTCCGATAATGGAGGAGAATACACAAGCGCTAGATTCAAAGAGCACCTAGCTAAGCATGGCATTCTACACAAAACAAGTTTCCCTCACACACCACAGCAAAATGGAGTGACGGAGAGGAAGAATATGCATCTTATGGAAGTGGCTAGATCAATGATGTTCCACACAAATGTGCCAAAGAGTTATTGGGGAGATGCGGTTCTAGCTTCATGCTACCTTATCAACCGAACTCCGACAAAAGTCCTAAAGGACATATCATTATTTATGGTACTTAACAACTCTAAGCCATCTGTTGAACACTTACGCATCTTTGGTTGTGTGTGCTTTGTTTATGTACCAGGTGAACAAAGAAACAAGTTAGAGGCCAAGAGCACCAAATGCATCTTCCTTGGATATTCAACCACTCAAAAGGGTTACAAGTGCTTTGATCCGATCAACAATCGACTTCTTGTGTCTAGAGATCTCAAGTTCATTGAAGGACAAGGATATTATGATAAGAAGGATTGGAAAGGTCTAAAGGATCTCTCGAAGTCACCGTCGGACCTAGCTACAAGTTTGAGGTTCTTACTTGATCATTTGGGAAATGATGAACCACCAAGGCAAGGAAATGCAAATGGGGATGAATCTAACAGTAACTCAAATGAAGAAGAATCAATCCCAACTATACCACAAGATCATGAGTATGATCAAGAGGGGGAGCCATCCCAAGATCAGGCTCAAGAGCAAGGGGAGTTGGGTATGAAAGAAAATGTGCCTACACCACAAGAAGAAGTGGAAGAGGTGGTCGAAGAAGTGGTCGAAGAAGTGGCTCAACCACTTAGAAGAAGCATTAGGCCCACGTTTCCCTCCAAATGGGTGGATAATCGGGTATATTACAACAATGAAGCCGTGGCTCATCCAATTCAAGCTACTTGTTCTATTTCCCTTTTGCCAACCGACCATCAAGCATTCCTTGGGAAGATTGAGCAAAATCGAGTTCCCAATACTTATGAAGAGGCTAAAGATGAGAAGGTTTGGGTTGATGCAATAGGAGATGAAAGAGGAGCTATGGAAAGGAACCACACTTGGGATGTTGCAGTTCTTCCAAAAGGAAAGAGAGCGGTTAGCTCTAAGTGGGTGTTCACCATCAAGTAAAAAGTAATGGTGACATAGAAATATACAAGGCAAGACTGGTAGCAAGAGGTTTCACACAAACATATGGTGAAGATTACACGGATACCTTTGCTCCGGTGGCTAAGTTACCCACGGTGAGGGTAGTTTTATCTTTGGCTACTAACCTCTCTTGGAATCTATGGCAAATGGATGTCAAGAATGCATTCCTTCAAGGGGAACTTGAAGAAGAAGTTTACATGACTCCTCCACCCGGGCTTGGAGATCTTTGTAAACCCGGAGAAGTATTAAGGCTAAGGAAAGCCATTTATGGTTTGAAGCAATCACCAAGAGCATGGTACCACAAGCTTAGCTCTACACTCACTAATCACGGTTTTAGGAAATCCCATTCGGTTCACACCTTGTTCACTCTAAGAAGTGATAAAGGCCTTGTTGTGGTTCTTGTGTATGTGGATGACCTTATCATAACCGGTGATGATAAATAGGGTATCCAATTCACCAAGGCCTTCCTCAACACCACATTTGATATCAAGGATCTTGGAGAGTTGAAGTATTTCCTTGGGCTTGAAGTGTGTAGATCACCGAATGGCTTGTTCCTTTCTCAAAGGAAATACACACTTGATCTCTTGAGTGAAACTGGAAAACTTGGCTCAAAACCAGCCAAGACTCCACTTGAAGATGGCTACAAGGTCAATAGAAAGGGGGAGAAATCGGATGAGAAGTTTAAGGATGTCCCTCAATATAAAAGACTTGTGGAAAAATTGATATATCTCACCCTTACGAGGCCGGATATATGTTTTGCAGTCAACCAAGTGAGTCAACATATGCAAGAACCCACGGTTTATCATTGGTCTATGGTGGAAATGATACTTAGATATCTCAAAGGAAGCCATGGCCAAGGTATATGGATGGGAAGGAATGGTAACACCGAGATTGTTGGGTATTGTGATGCGGATTGGGCTGGTGATAGAATAGATCGAAAGTCTACAACCGGTTATTGTACCTTCATTGGAGGAAATTTGGTGACTTGGAAGACAAAGAAGCAAAATGTTGTATCTTGCTCAAGTGCGGAAGCGGAATACAGAGCTATGAGGAAGCTAACTAGTGAATTGACTTGGCTCAAAGCTCTTCTTAAAGACTTTGGTATTGAGCAAGAAGGACCGATCACCATGCATTGTGATAACCAAGCCGCGATCCACATTGCCACTAATTCGGTGTTCCATGAAAGAACCAAGCATATTGAGATTGATTGCCACAAGGTTCGTGAGAAGATTGAAGAAGGAGTTATCTTGCCATGTTACACAAGGAGTGAAGACCAATTGGCGGATATCTTCACAAAGGCCGCAAGTCTAAAAGTTTGCAACAACATCTATGGCAAACTAGGATTGGTGGACCTTACACACCCTTGATCTCAGGTTCCCTAATCCATGGACTTCACACTCTTTTTCCCTTAACATGGTTTTGTCCAAAGTGGTTTTCTATGTTAAGGTTTTTAATGAGGTGATGTTCTGGGGTTTCCTAGTTTAGCATTTTTATTGTCTCTATGGCTAAGCTTGAGGGGGAGTATTGACCAAGGAAAAGTGAAGTAAGCTTCTGTGTCGAGGACACAGTCGTCAACACATGATCTTCAGGAACTTGAGCAAGTCTCTGTGCCGAGGACACAGTCGTCAACACAAGATCTTCAGGAAGTTAAGCAAGTCTCTGTGTCGAGGACACAGTCATCAACACAGAGCCTCCAGGACAAAAGCTCATGTGGATTAAATTCCTCTCTCCTCCAACAGCTCAATTTCTTCTCCAACGGCTCTTTTTCAAATTAAAGTCAGTTTTATGATTGTAAGCTCTCTTTTGATTCTCTATAAAAAGAGATGTAACATGTATCAATAAACTAACTCTTGGAGATTTATTCTCTCCATTATTCTCTCTACTCTTTTCTATTCTCTCTAATCTCTTATTATCTTAAGCAATCCCTTCTCTATTCTCTTGATTCCGCAAGCTATACTCTTGAATTCTAACACAACCTTGATTTGTTTACTCAACTAAAGAGACACACACAAGACTTTCAACATGGAAAGCTATCAACCAACACTCATGTCTGTGTATACATAATTGTACACATAAGAAAGATTTCACCATGAACACGACGAGAGAGATATCCACAGATACAGTCTAATAAATAGGGACCTTTGTTTTTTTTATAATAATCTCGTCATTGTCAATGCAAGTTTTGTCTAGTTTTATAGTGAAACACGCTTGTATAAATAAAACAAGAAGCAAAAGTGTGTTTGGGAAAGATATCAGAAAAATCTAATTGCTTAAGGAAATGACATTATGTCAAATACAATGTGACTAAATCCAACGTAGATATGCATTTATATACCTTTCAAAACAATTTTTTTTTTCTTTCAAAACAATTTATGTTAATTCGTTGGAGGATTATTAGATTATTATATCTTTGATAGCTAATTAAACACAATTGAGTAACAATATTATTGGACTATATATATATATATGTTTTTAACACCGCCCTTAGTATTTTATTTTTCTCTCTTTTAATATCTATAGAATTCATAGTTTTTTTTCTAACTATATATTTTCAAGATAAGATGATGATATGTCCCATATAATTAGATTTCTCTAATAAATGCATTGAGATTAGAGGAAATTTGAAAAAATAATATATATATATATATGTGTGTTTGTGTGTATATATTATTTTGGTTTTAAAAATTGTGAAATGTGTCCATTGATGGCGATTAATTAATTGAATATTTTCCAAAAAAATTTTTGTTGCAGTGTTGAATTAATTTTGTTTTGTTAAATGAATTAATATT
The DNA here is from genome assembly GCA_002933935.1 of Eutrema yunnanense. NCBI lineage: Eukaryota > Viridiplantae > Streptophyta > Magnoliopsida > Brassicales > Brassicaceae > Eutrema > Eutrema yunnanense. The sequence continues at coordinate 164,301 of PKML01055172.1, read as the reverse complement.
GTTTAAGAAAAGTTATAGATGACTTTTCCGGCCATTTACTTTTCTGTATTAGTAACGTCCGGCTGTAAAACACCAATAAGCATTTCAGTTTCATAAGAAAGAAACGAAACGAAGAAGAATAAACGCTTAAGTTATCAAAAAAGAATAAACGTTGCTTTGATCCAAAAAAAAAAAAAGAATAAACGTTGATGAATAAAATTCGATTTTGTGCAGCATCAAACGTATTAAAGTGAAACATATACTGTATCGAGTTTTCTTTTATTTCCACTAATATTTTTATTCGTATTTGCATTTTTAGGGGGAAAGAATCTTTCTAGATTCATCAGAAGATTCTAATAGCGTAAAGTCAAAGATTCACTAGTTCAGGTCATAATGTTGAATCCCATTCACCATCTACCGACCGCGAAGACAAATCTGTACAATTCAATTATTATTATTTTTTATTTTTTTGACGTATTATTTTTATTTTTTAAATAACTACATTCAATTTTTTAATTATGAGCTATCCAGTCACATCTTATATGGTCTCTGACTCGACTTTCTTAATATATCAAAAAAAAAAATATATATATATATATTCTTCTCAGTTCTCAACACTTTAAAACAGTTTATTGAAATCAGAAAATTACCCCGGAGAAGGTTTGTTGGTTTGTTGAAAAATATGTTATGTCAGAAAATTACGTCGAAATTCTTCTCAACTCTTTAAAACAGTTTATTGAAATCACCAATACAACTATAAAAATCACCAAAATAGCATAGCTTCTAGTTTTTGATCAAAATACTCTAAATTTATTATAATTTTATTTAATACTATCTCCATCTTACAATAAATATTATTTTATACTCTCTCCGTTTCAAAATAAGTGTCATTTAAGGATTTTTTTTCTGTTTCATAATAAGTGTCACTTTAAATTTTCAATGCAAATTTCGGCACAAAATACATAATTTAACCTCAGTTTTAATGAAGAATTTCAAGAGTTATTATATATTTGAAGGGTATAATTGAATTTTCAATATGTTTTATTAATTTGTGTGCAAAATGTCAAAATGACACTTATTATAAAACAGAGTGAGTACTACTATTTTTTGTTTCACAAGATATTGTTTAAGATATTCATCGTCTCAATTTTACTACGGATTGTTTGCAGATTGTCAAGATGATCGAAGAAGAAATTGTGGCAATCTTTGGCCTCGAAAATTGATGATTTTCTTTATATTCGTTCCACATTTAGTAATTTGTCTATTTCTTTTATTTCTCGTGTTTTTAATGTCCGTACCGACCATTTTGTGAAAAGTATTCAAGTACGTGATTTGGTTTTCTCCCAAATATAGACTTTGTGATTTTAAGTTGGTTGGTTTCCGAAACCAACTTTTTTGAATCGTCGTAATAATTTTGAAGTAAAAAAAAAAAAAAGAAGAGATATTCATCGGCTAATGTTTGGGCATATTGGTTACTCCTTTGTGCTAGAATTCGTATTGTTGATTCACCTTTTGTAAACAGTTATCCCGAAAATGACCAAATGGCATTTATGTATATATATATTAAAACAGAACGAGTATTTTATTCCATTTCGTCAATAAATCCTTATCTGCAAAGATATACATTTACTTCTCACGTTTAGTAACTTTGGGATGTATCAATCGAAATCTTATTTAATTGCATTAATTTCATAAGATTTATTTGATAAAACAAATGCGGAATCTACGATCAAGAATTATGGGTTATCAAGATTTTCCTATTAAAAATAGAAAACCACGTAGTTTTGACGTCAACAGCACAAAAAGCCACGTAGTTTTTGCTATGCAAATTGCAATATGAAGATAAGCTTTAAAAACTTCAATTTTGTCTATCAAATGTTTTAAGTTATTTCCCTTAAATATATAAATATTCCATATGAATGATAACGAGTGAATGACAAAAAGTTGAAATAACTTATCCATCAATCAATATATAACATATTTTAAAAATTCAATAACATCTAGCCAAACCAAAATTAATCAATTCTCATTTTTTTTTAAAAGATTCTCTCCTAATTTTTGCTTATTGTTTTCCTGATTCCATCCCAATTTGAGGAAAAAAAACTTATATTACCATATAGAGTACAAACATAAAGCCGTATGTGTATAAATATAACATGTAGCAATAACATACACACAACACAAACCCCAACACACACAAAAACGCTTGTGAAGAAAAACGAGAGACACAAAAAAACAGAAACACAAGAAACCAAAAACTCTCTTATAGTTTAAATGGCAAACCGTTTCCTCCGACCAAACCTCATCCACCGTTTCTCCACCGTAAGTCCCGTCGGCCCTCCGGCCACCGTCATCCCGGAGATTCTTTCCTTTGACCAACCAAAACCAGACGTTGACCTCGATCTCTCCGACCAAGCTCGACTCTTTGCTTCTGTCCCAATCTCCGACCTTGTCCGTTCAACGGCCGTTCTTCACGCTACTGCTATAGGCCCTATGGTCGATCTTGGCTCATGGCTCATGAGCTCTAAGCTCATGGACACGACCGTAACACGAGATTTAGTCCTCCGTATCGTGAAAGGAACCTTTTATGACCATTTCTGTGCCGGTGAAGACGCAGCTGCCGCTGCGAGGCGCGTGAGGAGCGTGTATGAGTCGACGGGACTTAAAGGGATGTTGGTTTATGGCGTCGAACACGCCGAAGACGGTGGCGCGTGTGATAACAACATCGAGAAATTCATAGAAACTGTTGAAGCTGCTAAAACCCTACCTACGTCTCACGTAAGTTAATCTCAGATTTCTATTTCTATTTCTATTCACTTCTCTGTTTATTTCCCAAACAATCTCTTCATATATTTTCATCAATATACGTTTTTTTTACTCGAAATGTTTTGCTACCATCATATTAACAAAAAAGAAAAAAAGTTTTACTACCAGTCCCTCAATTTTTGGTTAAAAATAATATTTTAACTATTCGATATAACCATTATTTTTTTTATACAGATCAAATATATTAGTGGAGTCTATATGATAAGCAAATATGTGCAAGTTGGATCTATAACCAAATCCTATATATCGTATAATATGGAAATGTATAAAAACGTGGAGTAATATAGAACAACAACTTGTCTAAATTGTATACATTACAAAGGAGACCAAAACGTTGCTGTCAAAAAAAAAGTAGACCAAAACCTTAAAAAGCTAAAAAGAACACCAACTTGTTTATTTTTATTTTTTTTAATTATGGATAGAATAATCAAAGCCACGTCAGATTCTCGTCAACTACACTCGTGGAATATTCTTCCGCTTACAATAATCCCGGTTTATTCCGGTTCACTAATTAATCGAGTTTTTTGGTCTTTGCCTTAACAGTTAAGCTCAGTGGTTGTGAAAATCACAGCGATTTGTCCAATGAGTCTCCTAAAACGAGTAAGCGATTTGCTCCGGTGGCAATACAAGAACCCAAATTTCAAACTTCCATGGAAACTCAATTCGTTTCCGGTTTTTTCCGGTTTAAGTCCTCTCTACCACACAATCTCCGAACCGGAGCCATTAACCGTAGAGGAAGAACAAGAGCTTGAAAAAGCTCACGAACGCATCAAATCCATCTGTCTTCGTTGCCAGGAATCAAACGTACCGTTACTAATCGATGCCGAAGACACGATTCTCCAACCAGCAATCGATTACATGGCGTATTGGTCGGCGATTATGTTCAATTCCGACAAAGATCGACCGATTGTGTACAACACGATTCAGGCTTATTTGAAAGATGCAGGAGAGAGATTGCATTTGGCATTACGAGAATCCGAGAAAATGAATGTTCCTATTGGGTTTAAATTGGTGAGAGGTGCTTATATGTCTAGTGAAGCTAGGTTAGCAGATTCCTTGGGTTACAAGTCACCGGTTCATGACACCATTCAAGAGACGCACGCTTGCTACAATGAATGTATGAGTTTCCTTATGGAGAAAGCTTCGAATGGATCAGGCATTGCCGTTATTCTAGCGACGCATAATACCGATTCCGGTAAGCTATTGAACCATATTTGTGAGTTAAATGCCCTACATTTGACAATTGAAAACCGAAAATAAGAATGCACCTAATGAAATATATATTAGAACTAGGATTTAACCCGCGCTAATTATAGCGCGGAGTATTTTTTTTTAGGGAAATTGTTTTGAAATTTAAGAAAATTATTTTTATCTGAATTTTACAATATAGCTAATTAATGATTATAGATAAAGTTCTCAATTTATAATAATTTTTCTATTTAACCCGTTTTACAGTAAAATAAAATATTATTCGGGCTAACCCGCAAAAACTTATAATCTTGAAAACATAACTCTAATATGCACTGTTAAATGACTCTAATGTTTGTGGTTAGTCTACGAACTCTTAAAAAAATAGTTTTCTTGTGTCTAATTTTTATAAAATTAGTAAAATATTTTTCAACTTTTGTTTTGATATATATTCAAATAAAATATAATAAATTATAGTGAAAAATATAACAAAATTTTGAATATATTTTTTTCTTTGAATATATATGAATTGATTATTTATTTTAAAATATATAGTATTAAAAATAATTCAGAAATTAAATAATTAATAACCTCTTTAATGCAAAATATATACTTTCCATATTCTAATCAATAATTTTAAAAGACTATTATATCATTTCCTATTTCAATTATTCTTTGTTATTTGTAATGGCATTTCATGTAATAACTTACAAAACAAAGTTCATTTTTAAAATTTCTTCTTAAATAATATTATAGAGATATAGATATGTCCAGTGCACTCACTAAGAATTGTCCCGTATTCAATTTTGTTTGGGTTTGGTTCGGTAGTTTTTTGGGTTTCGGTTCGGTTTGGTCTAGATGCGAATTTGATCTAGGCTCGGTATGATTTAAAAAAAAAAATTGGTTCTGTTTTGGATAAAACATATAAAATTAACTAGAATATAATCTTAATACATTATTTTTTATATAAATTAAATTAAAAGTATTATTTTTAAAAATTAAGTTTGGTTTATTCGATTTGTTCGGTTCACTTTATTTGGTATATAAGAATTTCTCTATTGTTCGTGTTGATGATTTTCGGTTTTGTTCGTTTTGGTTTTTATGTTCACCCCTAGATTTTAAGATGAATTTGTCTATAGACATTAATTCTCGTTTGTGATTTATCTGATAGGTAAACTAGGGGCAAGGAAAGCAAGTGAGCTAGGGATGGATAAAGAGAACGGCAAGATTGAGTTTGCGCAGCTTTACGGGATGTCGGATGCGTTATCTTTCGGATTGAAAAGGGCCGGTTTCAATGTCAGCAAGTACATGCCCTACGGGCCGGTCGCAACCGCGGTTCCATACCTTATCCGACGAGCATATGAGAACCGCGGTATGATGTCCACCGGTGCTCTAGACCGCCAGCTTATGAGGTAACTAGCTCACTGGTTTAGTCATCGACATATAGTACAAAACTACAAATTAATATCACCGGTTCTGTTGCTAATATATAGTAGTACCGGCTTATGATTAACCGGTTTAACACTTTGGTTCAGTCCTTACGGTTTAGAAAAACGTCGTTTCTGGTCTAGATTTTGGTATTAACGATTTGTTGGTATGTTTGTGTGTTTGTAGGATGGAGCTTAAGAGGAGAATAATGGTTGGGTGAAGAGAGGAGAATAATGTGCATCAATGGAAGGAGACATTCATGGAATTTGGCAAATGTAGATTTTATAATCTATATATATATAAAGAAACCTTTACTTTCTTCTCATGCTGCCACCTCAGCATCCTAAAAATTTAATACACATACTAAATACATATATTAATTATAAATTTGGTTCTAACATTATGAAAAAAATTTGAAAAGGCATTATTCATATTCTAAATTAAACCAAAAAATAATAAAGTTATATGAATATAGTTCTTTGAAATAATAACAGATTTAATAAATTTGGTTATCATAATATATTTCAACTTTTATAAATATTTAATTAGGTTAAGTTGNCACGCAACATTATAGTAGTAAAAAAAAATTATCGTAGCTTTTTTGTGTGTATAATATTTTATTTTGTTAAATATCTAGATGTGTGTAACCATAACGATTTGTAACAATGTGATAGAGTGATAGATAAGAATTATGAAAATGTAACATTATCAGGTCGACACGTCAGCTCATCTTATTAATTCTAAAAAAAAATATTTATTAAATTAATTAATTATACAAAATGAAAAAAAGGAAAATAAATAGTCAAAAGGGTTTTTTCGTGGCTTTCTCCGCAATGTCGCCGCCGGAAAAACCATCTGAATTGGCGGTGAGCACGGATCGGCAAGGACGGTGATCACAGAACCACCGGTGAGCAACGGAGCGGCGCATCATAGCGGAGCGGTGAGGACGGGAGCGATGAGCACAAAACTGGCGGTGAACATCGGAACTATATCTGAAAAAAAAAGAGTTAGATCTGAAGAAGATGAGGAGGAGGAGGAGAAGAAGAGAAGGAAGGAGAACGTGGAGAAGAAGAAGCGGAGGAAGGAGCGGCGAGGACGGGAGCGGTGAGCACAGAACTGACAGTGAGCTGTGAGCACATAACTCACCGCGACGCGTCGATTCAACCACTCCTCTTGCGTCGTCGAGTGCAGATGAATGCCAGGGAGCGGAGGAGAAGATATTGTTGGCGGCGGCGAGATCTGAAAATAAAGGGATTAGATCTGAAGAAGAAGAGGGAGAAGAGGAGGAAGGAGAAGAGATAAGAAAATTGTTGAAGAGAAAAAAAAGATAAGATTTGTGTCCGTTAGATTTAATCTTATTAACGGTGGAGGATAAAAGAAATTGTGATCCTCGTGTTAATGTAGTAACCAATGAGAAGTCAGTCTTTTTTTAAACGGTTATTTGTATATTCTTTGTAAGTGTTGATTTTTTTTGTATAGTATTTGATGTTTATGTGCAAGAGTTTACAATTTAAGATTCATAGTTTATGATTAAGGGTTAGAGGTATAGGGTTTAGGGTTAAGGATTTGTGTTTGGGGTTTAGAATTTAAGATTTATAAAATGATTATATTTAAAAATATCTAATATATAATATTTAAATAGAGAAGTATCTACTATATAAAATTTGTTTTAGTTGACAATTTTGTGACTGATTCATTCATTGGTTAGTCTCATGCTCTTGAAAATCGGAGAGATAGTCATCGTTGACCAAAACATTTGAGAAAAAAAACAAAAGAAGAGATCAAATGTAAGTAATCAAATATATACGATTTCAAAAAAAATAAGCATGGGTTCAATGGACTAAATACTCACAACTACAGAAATTGAGACTATTCATAAGGAATAAGATGAAGTACAAACTTTCAACATGGGTAGAAACAGCAATGGAAACACACTTTCAACTACTTTTTAATAATAATCAATCCAAACGATATTTCGTCTAGTTGGGACTTGTGATAATTAGATTTACTGCGAGACAAAGATATTACATAGTCGAAAATAAATCATTGGATCTAGCAGTCTGGCTTAATTGAATATTATAAAGTAAAGTTTCCAACAGCTGAACAAAGTAAAAAAAACAAAAATATATCATAAAACAAAACAAGCAAATAAAAATACACAATTAAAAAAATATATAACTACAAAATAGTTTAAAATTAAAATAAATGTGTGGATTCTCACCTAGTTATTTATAAGTTGAGTAGCAAATTATCTGATGTAGCTTGATCACAATCACAAAAGGGTATCATTTTACATTTTATATATCGTTCGTGATCAGTGTGATATTGCAATTAGTGTCTTTTATTTTCTGCTAAATCAATAATTTTATTCACTATGATTTTTAAAGTGTGTTATTCATGTTTCTTTTCTTATATATATATTTTAGATAATACTCTATCCACGACTTATACACGACATGTGCTCCTCCATTCTCATTAATTAACTTCGTTTTTTTCTTTTTCTGAATAGTATCCTTTTATTCCACTTTTGCTTCCTCCCATAACGGGACATCATTTGTGATAACAAAAAGAGAATATAAAATGAAATGCAACAAGGAAAAAGAAATAGGAGCATGCTCGTGTGAGAGCTTACAAAGCAAATAGGGAAACGATATCAGTTACTCAAAAGTGGAGGAGTAGTGGAGTATTGAATGAAGCCAAACCAAGTAGGTAAATAGGCGAGACTTGATCGCTGAGATTCTGTAGTTGCTGTTGATGAAGAGTTGGACGTAGTATCCAAACATGCAATTTTGCTTCTAATTATTGTCGGTGGTAAGCTCCGCATCCTCGGTTTGAACCGAAATTGGCCCAATTGATTTCGGTCTACGATGGTTCATACCCAAGAGACGTTCGGCCCAAATCAACTTCGATACCCAAAAGACATTCGGCCCATTTAAATCCGACTAAACTACGTCGGCACCAACCTCCGAAATAAACGAAAGATTTCCTTACCTCTTCCAAGGAAAAATGAAATCTTCCTAATCCGAATTCGATCGGGAAAAGGAAATCGACTACTTTGAACTGACTCAAAACTTTATAAATAGAGGAGTCACATTCCCACAAAGACAACTCATTCACGAGACTTGAAAGATTATCAACTCTGACTTTCACAGCGCCTTTTAGTTTCTCAATTCTTATTTTCCGGCTAGTTCGTTGATCTCCGATGACCAAGTCTTTCTTGTACTTCACCGACCAAATACTTAATAAAACGAGATTCCGATCCATATTTACTATTTTGCCTCCAAAACTATTGCAGTTGTATGGTACTGACATGATGCGATGCTGGTTGCGTTTCTCTCGTCAAAGTGGTGGTGAGGCTCGTGATGTTCCCCTCTCAGTTTTTTTCCTTGGAGTGGCTTGTTTTAAGAGGGCGTATTGTTTATTTTTGGCGGCTTCCTCTTCTTCCTCGGTGATGTATGTGTTTGACTTGTGTAGAGCGACTTATAAGATGAGAGGTCGGTTACGATTGATCTCCTTCTGAAACGGGGACTTGTACCATGTTGCTTTGTACAAAGCTTCAATAACAACATCATCGTCTGTCGTACAATGAGAAACTATCGCCTTGAATTGGTCCTTAAAATCTCTCAAGGGCTTGCCTTCTTCCTGCTCAATAGCCCAGAGGTCGACGTTCCTTGTTTTTTTCATGTTGAACATTGAGAAGTGCTTGAGAAATGCGGTTAAGAGTTCGGAGTACATATCGATCGAGTTTGCCTCCAGCCGGGAAAACCAGTTGAGTGCGACCCCACCGAGATTCTCTACGAAAAGTTGACATTTAGCAGTCTTCCTCGGTGTTGAATTGGAACCGGTTCAACATGATGCCGAAGGAAGTCATGAAGTAGCATGGGTCGGAATTTCTTTCGTAGGGTTTGAGTTTGATTTTTCTTGTGTGCCGAACTGGAATGTTGATGATTCGCGAAATAAACGGTGTAATTTGTGTCTCTTGGATCACGCGGTCAAGTTTTGGTGCCGAACTGGTTACCTGATGGAATTTCGAACTTATGTCGTGAAGTTGAACTTTCACGCATTTGATCTCTTTGTCATGTAGGGTTGCCGAAGCGGGTGGTTGTTTGATGCGATCATCAACCCTGCTAACCAACCTAAGAGGATCCCAATACCCGACCCATCCGTAGCCGATCGAAGCCTTGTAGAAGCTGAACCGGAGGATCTAAGCATAATCATCACTGAGGGAAGATACTTTTGTCGACCAAGTGACTATGGAGAAAATTCTGGTTGAGCCACATTACCCTTGACTCGAGCCAAACCAAGAGATACCCGAAGCACCTCAAATGTAGCCGAGAAGAACTTTACCAGAGCAGAACTGACGACGCGATACACGCAAACTACTGAGGGATTACATTTCCACCGACCACGTGACCATAATAAACACTTTGGTCGGATCCCTCAGTCACGATTCAAGATTTCCAGAACCGAAGACTTTCGATGCTTTCCAACCGAGGAAAACCTTACCGGAGCTAAACGGAAGACATCATGCGACAAATCAACTGAGGGAAATCATTTCTCTCGACCAATTAACCATAATGAATATTTTGGTCGAGCCTAAACACTCATGACTCGAACAAGAATTGAAGATGGCCGAGTCATCCCACCTGATAGCCGACGAGCGGCTATACCACCATCATCTCCGACCGAATCGACGAACCAAGCTCAAGGAGAGAAGATTCATCGACCAAATCACAATTTGGAAGACATTGGTNGGGTATCGATCGATACCGAGGGGTATCGATCGATACTGGCTGTTTGGATACCGAGGACACACCTCGGTATCTTTGCTCCGTGCTAAGGTCTTATTTCCCCGGGTCTTCCCTGTGGCTGTACCGACCCGTGACACCGAGCAAAGGCATCGGTGCAATCCTTTGGTGCTGGTATCGATCGATACCGAGGGGTATCGATCGATACTTGGTGTCTGGCTCTGCTTTTACCTGAAAACGCTCCAAAACATGCAATAACTCACTAGGACCTAATGCAAATGTCCTAAACTCTAAATGAGACCTAAATGCAAGATAAGACCGTGATTATGCATGTAATCTACACAAACTATAAGTGAAATGCATGCTAAAACAATGCAATATATGAGTATATCAATCACTATCTCCCAAAGCTGACCAGATACAAGGGCTTCACAAGGTTTCCATATTTTGGCCGATTTGATCATAATGGCCCCAACAGCTCTTTGCCATTATTTTTGTCGATTTGTTTCTTGTCTTTGAATTTTAGATCGTTAGGATACTCTTGTACGAGTCCTATATAAGACTCATCCACCTCGTTGTAAAAATTCACCTTTCAATCGATTTAATACAAATTATATTGTTTTCTTTGGAGAATTGTTCTTATCTTTTGAATATTAGTGTGCGATTCACTCTTATTCACTAGAAGGCTCATATTATGTGAATTGAGATTCAAGTAACTTGTTCGATTACTGACTGAGAGAGTCAATCAACCCACCGATTGAGAGAGTCTATCAAACCACCACCCTCCATCTCAATATCACGCCCACTTCCGCAACAAGCTTGATAGCTTTTGATCACCGTAGGATCACTAAGACAAGGTGGATTCAGAGTCTTATATCATTTGGTATAGGAGCTTTAAAAGCTCATATCCCCAAGGTGAATTCGTTCTCTTATCTATCTTTTGCTTTTCTTTTTGTTTCTCTTGTTTCATGTCATAAAATCGAAAATCCATAAAAATTGTTTTTGTTTCAATTATGTTCTTCATTGTCTTGTTATTTGATTTCTCATAAACTAAAAACCAAATACAAATAATTTGTTTCTGTTTTTGTTAAATTTTCGTTTTATAAAAATAAAACCAAAAGAGTAATTGTTTCAATTATTGCTTTTATCTTTGTTTCTTTTAAATCGAAAACCCATAAAAATAAATTTTCATTGTCGAATTCTTTTTGTTATAAAACCAGAAAAACAAAATAAGAAATTTTCCTTTTTGCTTTTCAAATTGTCGAATTTGTTTTAGTCACAAAAAAAAACCCATATTTTTGATTTTTGTCTATTATATCTTTCCTTTTCTTGCCTAATACGATTCTGATTTACCCTACCTTTTTCTTGCAAGGAAATCCTTGAGGAGCAGCCGCCATGGGGTATGAATATGAAGCTATGGAGTACGTACACCAGAGGATTGATTGATTATCCCACCTCCGAGATTGACTGGGGCGAAGAAAGCCAAACCGCATGCGATGGAGCCACTTCTAACAAACTTGGATAAGATTTCTGAACCCTCTTATTATTTTTATCAATTTAAATATGTCTTCCTTTTCATCTCTTTGTGATTTATATGATTCCATGTCGGAGTAGTCTCATAGTTAGGTTTAGGGTTTCAAGGGAATCCATGAATCATTGGATTAGACGCAAATAGAGATTTATCTTTTGAGGTTTTCGCTTATTATTGTTATTATTGCTTATGTTGAATTGATCACCTAGTCTCTGATATAGGGTTTAATCTATACCACTGACGTGTCGTAGGTTGCTAGAAAGAACATAAGCGAGCGAATTTTTCTTAGCCAACAGAAATTGATGTTAAGGCGATTCGTGAACATATTGAACCTATTTGTTAATGCTGGTCTAGAACTCTAGGTTCAACGGAAGTTATGATTTTAGGTTGCTACATTTAGTAATCAATGCCACGGAAGTGGATTGGTTAGATACTTATGTTTGAGTTTGAAACTTGTGTTTAATCGTTCCCTGAATAGTTGTCTAATTCATGATCTCTGGATTCCTGCGAAGAAATTCTCGACCTAACGTTTTTCTCTTAATGAATTTACACCGTTTTTAGTTATTTTCATTACTTTGCAAATCAACCCTTATTATCGTCTTAGCTTAATTTCATCTTGTGAGAATCGTAGTGTAACATTGGTCTATGTAGATTCGATCCTAAAGTACTACATTGACATACGGTTATGATTGCAGTAGTGTGCACTTTAGTTATTAATTGACTGTGTGAAAACACCTAAATCAACAGAGCTTTTTATTTGTTAGTTCAATTTGTTTTGTACCTGGCGTTGGTGCTCTCCTTTATCCTAGATGAATAAAGAGTCTTGCTTCTGAATTTTTGTTCGTTTATCAGAATAAAGAATTCGATTTTGGAAACTTTCCTACCTCATTTTTCCTACGTCAATTGATCGAAGCGAACCGTTATTAGGGACATGTCTTTTCGAGATCTCTCATCGTCCTTTTGAATAAGTTGGACTCTGAGCCCCTCTTTGTTTTGTCAAACAAAGAGTTGCTTTAAATTTTAGTAGTTGTACTTCACTTCACAAATTGCTTACGTACCTATTTTAGAATCAAGGTACTCCATAGTTCGTTTGTCTCCCTTTGCCACTTCAGGACATTATTACTTAGCCATTTGATGATTGTATGTCTGCGGAGTCGATCCACAAGGTTTGGATTCTATCAATTCTTTGAAAGAATTGATTTCGTCCTTCTCACGACTCTGACTCCTTCTGAAGTCGCAAACTTAACACATTGGTGATAAGTTAAAGGCACTGTCCTCATCAAATTCAGCCATTGTGTTCCCAAAATAGCATTTTAGGAAACTTGACATTCCACTATGGCGAACGTAACCATTTGATTAACCTAGTTAAGTTTATTTGTAACATGTTAACCACCGATAAGTTAACGTTTATTTTGTTAACCCAATTATCATATAGAATGTTAACATGCTAACAATAATATTCGATACCTTGTAACATGTTAACAATAATGTCTCATACTTTACATATATGTGTTAAACCTATAGTTATCGTGTTAAATCAATTGTCGTATCGATTACACATAATTGTACCAAAACCAATGACAATACCATGTTAATAGTTCATGTAACCCATTAACTAATTTGTTACGACCCTGACTATTCTCTTGATTATGATTCACAAAATACAAAATAAACCGATTGATCATCGGAAAAGCTCTGTAAAAAATCTGGTATATAGAAGAAATGGGAGAAGCTTTGACTTCCCCTAAATCCATTCAAGAGGGCCTTCCTCCTCCGGCCTCGTCGCCACCACCACTTCTCTGCCGTAATCGCTATGCTTATCGACGTACCTCATACACGACGCCTTCCTCCTCCAAAATGAAAGCAAACGCACCACATATCTGACCACGCCACATATCGTTCAGACCAATTGTAGCCATACTGTACCCAGATTTGACGAGATTTTTGTATCCACACGCACCGCCCACCGCGTCTCATCTTTGGCTTTAATCTTTGCGGTTCTATGGTTAGCGATGTTTGAGCGGGTTGGTTACTTTTGGTATATGTTGTCATTGGTCTTGATTTTTGAGTAGCAAGTGAAGTTTTCATGGAGAAGCGTCTTGGAGGTGTTGTGTCTCGTGTTCTCTATTTTTGGAAGAGCTAGTAAGACCTTTGGATCGTGGTTTAGCTTGGCTCTATGCTAGCCGACATCGGGGAATGATTTTGGTAGAGTGAGCAAGCTATCCATGTTTTTTTAGGTTGGTGTTGTTTCGTTCAGTGTTACTTTTCGGATTAGTTGGATGAGCTTCGATAGATGACATTGGGGGCGGTCTATGATCAATTGCATTGAAGACCTATTTGAGTGTGGCGTTGTTCTTCTCGGATTTTTAGTGAAAGAGCTTCCGATATGCATAGTATATTTTCACAGTCTTTCAAGTTGTTATCCGGTCGTCTAATCTCGATTTCCTTTCCTCCTCGGTTTTTCAAGATCGTTATCGATTCATCTTGACATCATGAGATAAAAAGTTTACGGTTATATCGATGGACCGAATTTCGTTTTTATTTTTGCTTCCATGTTTTTATTCTTTTTTGTCATGAAACCAATTTCATAGGTTTGTTTTATGTAAAACCTAAACCGTTTATTTTTAATGAATATTTACAATTTAGGAGAAAAAAAATTTGTCGTCGCTTAAGCTTAACCGGTACTCCTCTTTCCTTAAGAAACGGTAAATCCTCGTATTTAAATTGGTTTCAAAATTGATGAATTTTGCTTCGGTTCGGGTCAACTCGGTTTCTTTTTTCCGCCATAAAATTGGTAAATTCTCCGGTCTGTTTTTTTTTTTTCATTGGAGAAGTTCAAACCTGTTTAGGGCTTCTCTTTATCGCCGCTTGCACGAATCTCTGTTACAACAACAACAACAATTGGTGAATTTCGGTTCGGTTCAAATCTGTTTCTTTTTTCCCCATGAAACTGGTAAATGCTCCGGTCTGGATTTTTCATTGGAAAGATTCAAACCGGTTAGGCCTTCTCAAAATCGCTTCTCGCACGAATCTCTGTGACAATATACTACATGAGCAACAACAGCAATTGATGAATCTTGCTTCGGTTCGGTTCAATTCGGTTTCTTATTTTTTCCCCATGTAATTTGTAAATGCTCCGGTCTCGTTTCTTCATTGCAGAAGCTCAAACCGGTTTAGGCCTTCTCAAAGTTGCCGCTTGCTTGAATCCTCTCTGTTACCACACCAACAATGGTGAATTTCGCGTCTGCGAATCGAGAAGCTCTGATTGCACAAAGCATCTGTGGAGCTGTGTTGAAGGGAAACTGGAAAAATAATCTGAAACACAAAGTCGAATCGGGATTATTGACATCAGCGATAACCACACAGGTAATCTCCGAGCTTTCTTCGTGTTCTGGCTATGGCGGACCTTCTCTTTCGTGGAGTTTCTTTAGCTGGACTGATTCGTTTCCGAGCTGTAAACATAGCTTACAATCTTCTTGGAACATGATTCTGATTCTTACAAAACACAAGCATTTCAAAACCGCACACCAACTGCTCGATAAATTGTCTCACAGAGAGCTTTTGTCATCTCCCTTGGTGTTGAGATCTTTGGTTGGTGGTGTTTCAAAAGACCCAGAAGTTACCTCTCACGTTTTCAGCTGGTTGGTGATATTTTATGCTAAATCCGGGATGATCAACGATTCGATTGAGGTTTTCGAGCATATTAGGACTTGCGGATTGAAGCCTCATTTGCAGGCTTGTACTGTGTTACTTAATAGCTTGGTGAAAGAGAGATTGACTGATACAGTTTGGAAGATATTCAAGAAGATGGTTAAGTTAGGTGTTGTGGCTAACATTCATTTGTATAATGTATTGGTTCATGCTTGTGCTAAATCCGGCGATACCGAGAAAGCCGAGAAAATGTTGAGCGAGATGGAAGAAAAAGGCGTGTTTCCTGATCTTTTTACGTATAACACGTTGATCTCGGTGTACTGCAAAAAGGGTATGCATTACGAGGCTTTATCAGTGCAAGATAGGATGGAGAGAAGTGGGGTTGCTCCTGATATTGTGACTTATAATTCACTCATACATGGGTTTTGTAGAGAAGGTAGAATGAGGGAGGCGACGAGGCTGTTTCGGGAGATCAAAGGTGTTGTTACGGCGAACCATGTTACTTATACTACTTTGATTGATGGATACTGTAGAATGAATGATATGGATGAAGCTTTGAGGCTACGCGAGGTAATGGAGGCGAGAGGGTTTTCTCCTGGAGTTGTGACTTATAATTCGATTCTACGAAAGCTATGTGAAGATGGTAGAATAAGAGAAGCTAACCGGCTTTTGACTGAGATGAGTGGGAAAAGGATAGAACCTGATAATATCACCTGCAATACTTTGATCAACGCATATTGTAAAATCGGAGACATGGTATCTGCAGTGAAGGTAAAGAAGAAGATGATTGATTCGGGGCTAAAACTGGATATGTATTCGTACAAAGCATTGATTCACGGGTTTTGTAAAGTGCTGGAACTGGACAATGCAAAGGAGGAGCTATTCTCTACGCTAGAGAAAGGCTTATCACCAGGATATTCGACTTATTCTTGGCTCGTGGATGGATTCCATAACCAGAACAAGCAAGACGAAATCACAAAACTCCCAGAGGAGTTTGAAAAAAGAGGTCTTTGCCCTGATGTTGCTCTATACAGAGGATTAATAAGAAGGATTTGTAAGTTAGAACAGGTGGATTACGCCAAAGTGTTGTATGAATCAATGGAAAAGAAGGGGTTAATGGGAGATAGCGTTATATACACAAGCATGGCGTATGCGTATTGGAGAACAGGGAAGGTCACTGAAGCTTCTGCTTTGTTCGATATAATGTACAATCGACGGTTGATGGTAAACTTGAAACTGTATAAATCTCTCAGTGCCTCTTACGCTGGTGATAACGACGTTCTGAGATTATTTTGGAGTCATGTTGGTGATAGATGTCTTATATCGAAGAGTATTTTACGGGAAATGAACAGAGGCGAGGTCTTGTGAAGTGAGTACTCATTCGTATAAGCTCAGTACTGATCATGATCAATGTTGAAATACTCAGGTTAAAGCTTCAAGACTGTGGAATCGTAGGTGAGAGAGATTAAAGGTACTGAGAACCGTGAATGCAACATTGCGGCTGACAAAATTACTTGATTTGCATTAGCATGATCTAGTCAAACGAAAAATGATTAAATGCTAAAGTATCTGTATTGTTAGTCTATAGTAGAGGCTGATAAACTGTAATCTTTTGTATTGCAAGTGTTTTTAAAAAAAATGGAAAGTTGGTTAAGTACTTTTGTATTAGGATCCCACTAATTTAATTTTCAGGAATAAGTACTTTTGTAAATATAAAGAGAGATTAAAAAAAAGCTTTATGTTTCATGATTGTTGTCTTGTCCTCTCATTAACTGGAAAGTGAGAATTAGGCATGGGCATTCGGGTTCGCTTCAATTTTTTCGGGTTTCAGGTATTTTGATACAGTAAAACCTCTATAAATTAATAATGTTGGGACTTTAAAATTTTATTATCTTATAGAGGTATTAATTAATCGATAAATTAATAAATTATTAATTTATCGATAAATTAATAAATTATTAATTTATCGATAAGTTAATAATTAATAATTTATAGAGATAAAAAAGTTTAGTGCATAATCTTTTAAATTTTATTTTATTTGAATAGATTATACATACATCGCAATTGGATATTGTATCATGGGAAAGAGAGAAGTTTCCTTGATGAGTTGAATGACATTATCTTTGCAATAGTTACTCGAAACTTTACAAATGGCCAAAATTTTGCAAACGACCCATCTAAGGAAGAAGAAATTGTTAGTTTAGTACTTTTATCGACCACTCTGATAAAAATTGTAGCTAATATCCTTACTGAAGATGATGTTATGGAACCTTTGAAAGTGGTTATACGCAAAGAAGCAATTATGGCCTCTAGAATTTTTTACAATTTTTGGATGCAGGTCGAGAGGACAACACCAGGAGTTATGGATGCAATAAGGAAGATTAGAGATGAGCTCCAACGAGATTCTAACTTTAAGAATAAACAAACAACAATAGATTCATATTTTACTAAATTGTCATAGGTATGTATGCATAAGATTTATAATTATTAATTTATCATATGGAACCATATATTTACATAGATATTTATCTTATTATCTTATCGAATTGTGTTAAATTTTACACTGTCCCGACTCGGGACCGGAGAAATTTATTAATTTATAGTGATTATTAATTTATCGAGTATTAATTTATAGAGGTTTTACTGTACTCGAGGTTTATGACCCATTCGGATATTTTTTTTTTTCGGGTCGGTTCGCTTCGGTTATGCCCGGATTTGGATCGGTTCCGGGTATCCAAAATGTATCCCAAATACACGAAAAAAACTTAAAAAATAGTTCAATTTAAATGAAATTTGGTTAAATTTTGCAAAACAAAAAATTAAATTTTGACAAATATAACTAAAGATTTTCAGATATTTAGAATATTTTGGTTATTTCGGTTTAAACTTAAATAATATATTTGATTTATAATTGTAATTTGGATATTTTGTTTATTTCAAATCTAAATTCATAATATTTTTGGATATAAAATTGTATTTCATATATTTCATATACCATTCGGATTTCGGTTCGGTTTGGTCCGGATCCCCGAAATATTTTATAAAAAAAAAAAA
>PKML01055172.1:122005-134736 GCA_002933935.1 Eutrema yunnanense | reverse complement strand
CCGCCCTTCTGAGGACAGTTCGCCACTCGGTGATCCATGCTCCCACACCCAAAGCAACCCGGACCACCCCGACTACCTCTCGAAGCGCCCTCTCGCTTCCGCTTCTGTCCTTGCATCGGCTTACTGCTTCTGCTCGGACCGGACTACTGCTGCGCAGATCTCGCCTGAAAACTCGGTATAACCGCTACCACCTCGTCCTTCAGACCCTCCTCAAGCAAAGCCGCAGTCTCAACCAACTCATCAACCGTGCAAAAAGCCCTCACCATGCAACGGTTCCTCAAGTCAACCCGAAGACCCATCAGAAATCTCTGAACACGGTCCGACTCACACTCAACCGCTCGTCTAACATAAGACCCGAGCCGGTTGAACTCCACCTCATACTCGCGTACCGACCGATCCCCCTGAGTCAAACTTGCAAGCCTCGACTGGATCCGGTTGAACGCCTCCTGAGGGAAGTACTTGGAGTTAAACTCCTCCGCAAAATCCGCCCAAGACATCGCGGCCTGAACTCTCCGTGCTGCCACACCCCTCCACCAGAGATGCGCATCACCCTCCAGATAATGGACCGCAATGTCCACCTGGTATCCCGCGGGACACCTACTTGAGAGGAAATTCCTCTCCACCCTTCTCAACCACGCACCCGCGTCCTCAGGATTAGCACCTCCAGAGAAGAACCCCGTGCCAATCCTCTACATCTGCTCCACCATCCTAAGGTAGGATGGGAGCTCCTCAGCAACCGCAGCTGCCACCTGAGGCTGAGCCTCCACAACTACCGGAACTACAGGAGCCTGAGCCGGTACCCTCTCTGGCAACCGCTCCAACAACCTCGACAACAGATCCGCTATGCGATCATCTCGGGCCCGAGCATCATCCGCAGCTACACCCGCAGCACCCGCTGGAACACCAGCCACACTGGCACTCACGCCAGCCACATTCTCAGACCCAACTTGACTCGTACGCGACTCCTCGACCTGCTCCTCTGGCACACGGCCACGACCTCTACCACGGCCACGACCTCTACCACGCCCTCTAGTCATCTGCACACGTGCAGAAGCACAGGCTTAGAGAACTAAAAATCAATCATCACAATAAAGATACTCACCGTGGAATCTCACAAGGCTCAAAGAGGATGATTCTACGACCCNATGATGCAGTTGTGCTAATTGAGAACTTGGTGAAAGGACCGCATCTATTTTTTTTTTTTTTGCATATAATTAAACATAAATTAAACATATAATTAACATTAAACAATAATAATCAAACAGTACAACGCAAGTACTACAGCTTAACAAGCTAACGATTTACAACAGTAAAACAACTGGTATCGATCGATACTCCCCTAGTGTCGGTCGATACCCTACAACAGAAGCAAACCCCCAGGTCCTAATCATCCCCTCTTCACCGCCTTGATTCCACGATCACGCCTTATCTTTACCTGCATCGACAAAAGTGATGCATCAACATTTGGCTCACCAAATGCTGAGTGAGATTGATCATCCCAACAACAGGCTACCAATAAGCACAAGCAATAATTATCAATGATTAATTAACAACAAATTAAACATTCACCACCAAACGCAACTGGTATCGATCGATACTCCCATAGTATCGATCGATGCCCCAAACAACACACAAGTCCCGACAAGGGACTGGTATCGATCGATGCCCAAAACCACACCTGGTATCGATCGATACAACCACAACACGAGACCACCGCCTATGGTCTAGTATCGATCGATACCCACTTAGTATCGGTCGATACTCGCGAGACCTATACACAGGAATCGCCATACAAGCCACAAAAGCATCAACCAAGCTTTAACAAGGCACCACGCAAGCTCACTTGCTAACCTTTGGTCACAACTCACCTTAAACACGAAGGATCGAGCTCTAAAACGACCTTACCAAGCTCAAGAAGATCTCCCTCTCTTCTCACAAGCTCACGTCGTACACAAAGCTCGCCAAACCTCTTCTTCAAGCTTCTCACCAAGCTTAACTCTCTCGATCTCGCAAGATCTAAGCTTCGCAAAGCTTCTCTCTCTCTTTCTCTCCTTTTCTTTCTCTCTCGCTCTTTCTTTCTCTCTTTCGCGACCAACCTAGGTCTTATCCTCCAAGGATACGCTTTTATACTCGAAAGAAGATAAGAGAAGAAGACAACCAGGAGAAAACCCGGCTGGTATCGATCGATACAGGCCGGTATCGATCGATACCACCCCCGGAACAACCAGAATTAATTATTTTCCTCCACAATAATCAATTATTCCGTAACACGGGCGCTACATTTGTAATGACGTGTGGCATTCAAAAAGTGCATGAGTAATAGTTTCTTCGCCCCCTCCGCACCGTGCACATTGTGCATCACATTTGATCGATAGGCATCCCATTATAGGTTGCCAAATGAAATGTCATATTTTTTGGGGACATTTGAGTTTCCATGTGTATGCTTGTAATTGTTTGACGTCATGTCCATAATAAGTATGTGTATCAAAAGATTTAGAATCTTGTTCTATAAGATATGCCAACTTGACCGTATATTTTCCCGATTTTATAAAGTGTCATTCTAAGGTGTTCGGTCTATATGTATTTTTTTTTTTTTCTTTTTTTTTGGTCTATATGTATTTCTTATGGGCACACTGCAAATAATTGAAATATCCACCGGATCAATGATTGCATTTAATAATGGCATATTCCACATTGTCGATGGAAATAAAAACGAAGAAGGAACTGGAAACTCGAAACTCAAGAAGTTAATGAAGCGATGATGAAAAGGAGCTATGACTCTATGAGAGGGAGAGGAATGCAGCAGGTTAAAAGCTGTTTCCGGGTGGTGGCTCTAAATGGTTAGAGTTGTAATGGACAATACTTAACATTACACACAAGATATTGTTGTCAATTATTTTATTAGTTTGTTTGTTAATTATATTTTTTTGTTGGTTACTATTGCTAATTTTCTAAACTTTTTATAGGAACCCTTTCTTAAATATTAATAAATCTTTCATAACTTATGTATTTATGAAGTCCTTTCTAAAAATAATTCCCTAAATGTTTAGTATACCGTTTCAACATATTTCTAATCACATTCTAAACGTTTAAAATCGTCTGCGGTATGTCGAAACCGTTGCTAAAATCTTTCAAAACTAAATATTTATAAATATGTTGCATTGGTATGCTAAACATTTGGAGACGTAAGAAGGTGTTCACCAAAAAAATTTAATATAATTTTAAATTTTTCATGTAGGATAAATCAGGGTTTTAATCATTTATTTGGTGCTATACTATTAGAAAATAAATTTAATGATGCTGTTTTGGGAACTAAAAGTTAAAAGTGTATCATTTTAAGAAATTGATTTTCTTTTATATATAAAAAAATATTTCTTATACACGCTAGTTTTCTAATTTTAGTTCTCAAAATGTTACTTGCCTAATTGACCGGTTCACCGAAGACCTAGTTACCTAGATACATGGTGAACCAGGAATTACATAGAATCACATTTAAATAGATGAGTTTAGTGTACGTCTCTAGATATCTCTTTATAAACTTTCCCTTGAGTGAGTGAAAAGGAAAACCCTATTTTTCTCCTGATGGCATCTCACACCGTCTCTGCTGTAGCAGTCACTCGACCAGGTCCGAAAAGAAAGGCGCATTGCTGGTCCAAGCTTCCTCAAGATCTCCTGCGATTGATTTTTGAACGCCTTGGATTCACGGATTTTCAACGAGCCAAAACCGTTTGTTCACCTTGGCTATTGGCTTCGAAAATATCTCAGCCAAACAATGAGATCCCTTGGATGATTCTATTCCCTAAAGATAACAATTACGGTCTCTTGTTCAATCCTGAAGAAAAAGACAAGGTTTACAAAACTCAAGATCTCGGCAACGACTTTGCAAAGAGTCTTTGTATAGCAACTTATAAAAGCTGGCTTTTGATGCTAGACCCTCAATATACTGAAGTGAACATGGTGGAGCTCAGGCCATTTAATCTTTATATTTTAGATCTTTTAACGCGCGAGAGGATCAATCTACCAACTTTTCAATCAGATCTTGGGCTCATCTCTCCGGTATTGTGGATAGACGAGAAAACCAAAGATTACCTAGTTATAAGGATGCATGATGATGAAAATGCGGTTTTTGTCAAGAAAGGCGATAACTCGTGGAAACAAATCCCCGAGTTGTTATACGATTGTTTTGACATGCTATACAAGGATCACAAGCTGTATTGTCTCAACTATCATAAACTCAAGATTTTTGATTTTTCTGGACAAGTTCCCTTGCAAGTTTTCAAGATTAGCGTACGTGGATGCGTACATATAGCAGCAGCTCTTCACATGAGACTTCCTGATATCCCACACGATCTCCAAGTGGTTAAGAGGAAGAATAATATGGTAGTTACCGTACGTGGAGATGTCTTGATAGTTACGAGTCTACGTCCGTTTATGTCCAAAATATGGAACTTTGAAATCTACAAGATGGATTCATCCAAGAAGACCAAATGGGACAAAATCGTTTCTCTGGGCGATGAGTCAATTCTTTTGGATTTGGGTGTTACAGTGCTTGCTAAGGACGGCCTGGAAGGAATCACTAGAAACTCCATCTACTTTAATGGTAATGGTTTTGATGATAAATATGACCAAAATGAAATCTTCATCTACAATCTCGATACAAACAAGATTGAACAGCCTCAACAATTTGTTTATTCCTCCATTCCTCTCTCTAATGCTCGTTGGTTTTTTCCAAGTTTCAAACGGGAATGATTGATCCCTTTTTTTAATTATTATAAAATAACTAAGCATTTTTTGTTTTGCATTAATAACATTTGGTAATATTTTGCATCAAGACCGGTGGATTGACGAACGTAAGCCTTGTAAGAACGGATCGTGTTGGGAGATGATTGCTGTCAAACTCTTTATTGGTTTTATTTAAACGATTTCATAGCCCCATTTTATGTCAGTATAATATAAAACAACTGCCATCAAGTAATTTCTTAGTCTTCTTCAATCTTTTACATACTAAGAAGCATAAACATAATTAATAGTTCCATCTTGTATAGTCCAACTTTCCGCTGATACTTTATGAGCTATATAGCAACTAATGCATTTACTTTAATTACTTTGAATTGACTGCACCAGATGTTCAAAAACAAAAACAAAAGGAAAGTGTAACGCAAGACATCACCAGTCTAATTAAATATCACGTGTAAGGCTACGAGAATTGGTCTACTTTCCTTATGCATTCTCATTAGCGTTACACTTCAGCAAAGCATATCTATTTATATAGTTTGTGTCACACAAGACATCACCAGTCTAATTAAATATCACGCATTTTCAAACAAAGTACCCATAATTTGTTACATAAATTATCAACCTCAAGATAGCCAAAGAATGTTAAGAAAATGAAAATTTTGGTTGCTTTGGAATCTCTGGAAAACAAGAAATCAGGCTGTGTTTGAGGATCGTTTCTTCACGGAGGAAGAAACCATCCTGAAATCCATGCTGGAAGCCCGTCGCTGGATGGAGGCTCAGGCTCTTAAAGTTGGGCCGAGAGACGCTCAGGAGAAAGGTTTAATGAGTAATGTGGGGTATTAGGCAGTCAACCTTTAGGAGTTCATGAAGAACAAAGGCCTGCGAAAACGGACCTGCAAATCTATTCTGTTTAGATAACTTTCTTGTTTTTAATTTCCTTGAATAAATCCTCCTGATTTGTAGGATGTAGACTAGTTCCTTTTTCTGCTTTCATAGTTGCGTAAGACTCGGAAGTTCAGTTGTTGTAACAAGGTCTTTATAAGACCAACTCCTCTCTGTTTTATCAAGTGAATGAATTTCAGTTTCCTAAAGAATTTGTCAAGCTAAAACCAACAAAGTGGTATCAGAGCTTGACGAGCCTGAGAAAGATGAGTGAGAGAGAGACGATGATCATTCCGAAGTTCGATGGAGACTATGAGCACTGGGCCATGCTCATGGAGAACCTACTAAGGTCAAAGGAGTGGTGGGAGCTTATAGAGTGATAACCGTGTATTTTACCGCTTTAAGTCTCATGTTTTCTTTCGTTTTCCATGTGTTTCGTATAGTTTTTAATATGTATATGTTGCATTTAGGTCCAAATCGAGTCGCATTGCATTTAGGACGTCCTATGTCGTTTTTGTGTTCTTTTTGGCTTGTTACAGCCTTTCTCAGATGTTCGGGACTGATTTGGATGAGCGTGGACGGAATGAAACCGCAAAGATTGAAGAAGGAGCGTGAGGACCGGAAAAATACACAGGCGATCGGTTATAACCGATCGGCCATAACCGATCAAGATTGCTTCAGGCGATCGGTCATAACCGATCGCCGAAATCGATCGACAGTGCTTCCGGATTTTCAGCTTGATTTTGGGAACCAACCACTTTTGTAATATAATTTTCAACACTTCTTCTCTTTCATAATAACTCTAGGCACGAAAATATCAACAATCTCTGCTTCTTTTTACTGTTCTAAGCCAACTACTTCTTTCTTCTTCTCTCTTGTTTTTGGATGAAAGATTTAAGATCTACAAGATTCTAGTGAAGCTTTTCTGAAACTCTTTCCATCAATCTTCTTATTTTTGCTATGTCTTGCTTTTGTTCGGTTTTGTTTTCTGTTTTGATCATGTGTTGTGAGTAGTTTCCTAGAATTCTAGGGTGAAGTAGATTTAGGTAATTTTAGTGTGAATCAATGATGTTAGGGCTTAGATTATTAATGATCCTTCCTTGTTTAGTGAGTTTAATGCTAAATCATCCATGATCAAGTTGATTTAGATCATAGGGAATTTCTCGCCCGGAAGGTGTTCGATGAAATTCCCCAATGAACTAATCAAGGGATATTACATTCTTAGCCTAGGGAAATAGTTGTCTAAGGTGTTTATTGATTAAATGATCTTGTTTCTAATGCTTGAGAGTTATTAAATCACAAATGGAAATTTGCTCTTGATTTAGTAATTTGCAAAGGGATTAATACCAAGGAATTGGATTAGTCTAATTTAAGGATCATAGTCTAAGGATTAGCATTACTTGAGTATATTGACATCATTGTGAAACTCTAAGATTACCAAAAAATCATATACTTCACCCTTGGATTCGTTTTTAGTATTGTCTTTAAACAGTAATTTGCTCTCTCGTTTAAGTTTCCATCTTTTGATTTAGTTGAAAATAGTTTGCTTCCAATATCTTTTAGGTTGCTACAAAACAAACTCTTGAATTGCTTAGATTAAGAAGTTTTATGTATTCTTGGTTTTTAATCTCAACCCATTATGGTTCGATATCTCAAACACTACAATGACATGAGTAGGATTTGAGTAATTGATAGCGAAAATCTTACTATCAATTTGGCGCCGTTGCCATTTGGGTTTTGCATTAATCATTAGGATTTTGAATCTTCTTGAGACTAAGTTTTATTTTTAATTTGTTACTAATCTCTTTCACTTGGTTTTTCCCCTTCTTATAGGTGTATGAACACGAGATCACAAGGCACATCAAATCTTGTAAACCGTGTTGACAACATCCGTGCTCTAGAACGAGCAAACACAAGGGCAAGACAAGAGAGAGAGAGACACCTTCAACGGTTAGGAATGGAGGGTGAACAAGGACCTCCGATTGCAAACCAAGATGCACCCGTGCTAGGTGTTGGTCACCAAGGTGTTGGTGTGAACCGCATTCCAGTTCATCCACCACGACTTCCACGACCAATTGGAGCCGGTGATGCACCAAACACACATGCTAACCGTCAAGGAATTGCACCACCACCGGTTGAACACAACAACTTTGAGATCAAATCCGGTATTATCTCTATGGTGCAAAACAACAAGTTCCATGGGCTGGCCATGGAGGACCCATTAGATCACTTGGATCAATTCGATCGCATTTGTGGTATGACAAAGATCAATGGTGTTTCGGAAGATGGTTTCAAGTTGCGTTTGTTCCCATTCTCACTTGGCGACAAGGCACATCAATGGGAAAAGAACCTTCCACAAGATTCAATCACAACTTGGGACCAATGCAAGAAGGCTTTTCTTGCAAAGTTTTTCTCCACCACAAGAACAGCAAGGCTTCGAAATGAGATATCAAGCTTCACTCAAAAAGGGAACGAGAGTTTTTGTGAAGCTTGGGAACGCTTCAAGGGTTTCACCATACAATGTCCTCACCATGGTTTCTCGGATGAGTCTCTACTTAGCACTCTCTACCGTGGTGTTCTTCCCAAATTTCGCATGCTACTTGATACCGCGAGTAATGGAAATTTCTTGGGAAAGGAGGTGGATGACGGTTTACAATTGGTGGAAAACTTAGCTCAAAGCGACGGTAACTATGGAGAAGACTATGATAGATTTTCAAGAGGAGGTGGAGACTTCGATAACCAAAAGACGAGACATGATATTAAAGCTCTTAATGACAAGCTGGACAAGCTTATCCAAGTCTCACAATCAACCGTTAACTTTGTTGGTGACTTCGATGAAAACCAAGGCCATCAAGAGGGAGTTGAGCATGATGATAAGCAAGCAGAAATCAATTATGTGGGTGGTCAAGGCGGCTACCAAGGTGGCTTCAACGCAAACTATAGGAATCATCCCAATTTTTCCTATAGAAGCAACAATGTCACAAACCCTCAAGACCAAGTGTATCCCCAACAAAACACTCAAGGTCAAGGATTTCAACAAAAGAACTTCATCTCTACCAACCAACAAAGACCATTTGTTCCAAGGAACAACTTTCAAGGAAACCAAGATGGGTTTCAACCAAAGCAACAATCTAACCCACCCGGTTTTGCACAGCAAGGACAAGCGAGCAACACAACGCCTCAAGACAACGAGATGAAGAACATGCTTCAACAACTATTACAAGGCCAAGCTCAAGGAGCCATGGAATTGAGTAAGAAAATGGCGGAAATCCACAACAAGGTGGACTGTTCTTACAATGACCTCAACTCCAAATTTGAGTCATTGTCGTCTAGGGTCAAACAAATCGAAGGACGAGGAGTTGTTTCATCGTCACGCCCTCAAGGTACCTTACCGGGAAAACCCGAGGCTAACCCAAAGGAGTTTTGTAACGCTATCCCTTCAAGTGATGAGGAAGAACATGCTATTGAAGAGTTCATGGACCTACTCTATGGCCCAAATGATGAAGATATTCCCTCAAGGGTCAATGAGTTGGTCATTGAAGATGACGGTAATGAGCCCATTGCAAAGAACGAGCCACTAGTTGCTATACAAGTGGAGGTTGAGAAGAATGGAGTTTCTTGCAATGCACCTCCTCCACTCATGCCCAAATCGATTCCCAAGCTTGGAAATCCGGGTAAATTTGTCATCTCTTGTTCCCTTGGTCATTTGAATATTGATGACGCCTTATGCGATTCTGGATCAAGCGTGAATGTGATCTCTTACGAGATGGTGAATAGTCTTGGAATCCCGAGCATGAAACACTACACATCTTCCATCACATTCGGAGATTCTTCTTCAAAATGCCCACTTGGAATCATCGAAGATTATCTTCTCAAAAATTGGAGATTGTCTTATTCCAACGGATTTCTTGGTAATGAAGATGAAGAAAAACCACAAGCTCCCTCTTCTTCTTGGAACACCTTTCCTAAACACCACCGGTGTAAGCATAGACTTCCCGAATAAGAGGGTAGTGCTCGAGTATGTGAATGACAAAGTTTTCTATCCCGTCAAACCTTACTCCACAAAGTATTGTGGTGCCATTGCTTATAAGAATGATGAAGTTCAAGTTCAAAAAATGGAGTACATGGGTAGTGTTGAGAAGATGGTTTTAGCTTCACCCCCAAAGTCTTGTGAGATAAAGAAAACCAAAGAGAAACAACCTCCCGACCTTGTCAAAAATGAACCCAACAATCACGACCTCAAAGAGAAAGGCCAAGCCGGTCTTCAAGAGATGATGACCAAGCTCAAGCTCAGGGAGCCACCGTGGAGTCCTTCTACTCTTTCCATCCACGTCTAAAAAGATTTGCAAAGTCAAGCTTAGTGACTTTAAACAAGCGCACTTGGGAGGCAATCCCATGTTATCCTTTGTAAATATGTTCATATGTGTGATTTAGATTTGAATTTATCTTTGTTTTGGTGTGTTTCCAGTGTTACAAGACGTCGGGATTAGCAGGAGAACGTCCGAGATCAAAGAAGAAAATTGACAAAAAAAGACAGGCTCGATCGGTCTTACCGATCGGTCATAACCGATCGAAATTTGCCTCGATCGGTTATGCCGATCGGCTGCGACATAGCGACCAGTCACGATGAAAAATCAGGTCGGATCGATCGGTCTTGGCGATCGGTCATAACCGATCGAAATTTGCATCGATCGGTTATGCCGATCGGTTACGAAACAGCGACCTGTTATGACGAAAAAACTGCTCCCATCGATCGGTTATAACCGATCGAAATGTGCCTCGATCGGTTTCATCGATCGGTTATAACCGATCGCGACATCAGGTAAGTGACTTCTCCTTCTTCCTTCGCGACTTTCTCTCTCTCTCCCTCACATCTTCTTTTCAAATCATAAAAAGGGGTTTTGAGAGAATTCTCTCGATTTTGAACCAATTTCACTCAAATTTTTACCCATCTCACTCATTTTTTCGAACCCAATCCCATTCCAAGAAGATTTCAATCAACCACCATCAATCTCTCAAGGTAAACACTCTCAAATCCCTAATCTCCATGGATTTTTCAAAGGTTTGCAACTCTTCAAATTCTTATGAACTAGGCCAAATTTGCTATAGATCCTACTGTCAAATGCTAGTTCTAGGATGGTTAGCTATTGGAGAACCTCGATTAGATAACGAATCATGGATTTTGAGTGTATAAATTTTGGTGTTCTTGAGCGTGAATAGTAAATTCCGAGATTTGTTGAAATTTTGGGGATTTTGATTGAAATTGATTCATTTGAACTGCATAAATAATTACAATAATTTTGATTCACCATGGATTCACAATTACCGGGCTATTCGATTTTTATTGGAATATTTGTGGATTTGTGAAATTGGTGAATTCTAAATTTTTGTGAATTATACTCTATGTTCTTGTTGATTGGGATTGTTTGCTTGATTAGAATGTGTCGTGTTCTTAATTTCCAAATATATTTTGTAGGAAATGGCATCTAAACCGAAAAAAGCAACAGCCAAAAGATCGAGGAAACCGAGTGCTAGCGAACCAACGGAACGGCAAGCTGTCGTATGGTCCGATCCGGAAAAGAAAGCACTGCAGGGGTTCGAGAAATTCAAGATGAACTCAACGCGTTTCCCGGATAAAAGGGTGTTGGAGAATTTGGGACTTTTGGATGACGTGAACGCCTTTTTAGACTCTATCGGCATGGGTGTCTTGATGAGGATGGATGCACCCACTTTTGAGGTTCCAGTCCGCCACCTATTGGCAACCGCAATGGTTGACTACAAGGATCCTAAAGAGAAGATAGCACAAGACGGGATGCTTAAATTCAAGGTGGATGACAAGGAGTATGCGTTGTCCATCTTTGACATATGCGAGGTGTACGGGTTTCCGAAGAAGACCCAAGTTCAGTTCCCGGTCTTGCATGCTGCGAATTCAGTGTGGAACACCGTTGCGGAAGGTTTCTACTCGAGTCACAGCGCGAAGGTGACGTGTGTGCGAAACCCGGTCATCCGGTATGTTCGCAAGCTGTTTGCAAACACCATCT
Source organism: Eutrema yunnanense (assembly GCA_002933935.1). Lineage (NCBI taxonomy): Eukaryota > Viridiplantae > Streptophyta > Magnoliopsida > Brassicales > Brassicaceae > Eutrema > Eutrema yunnanense. Next base: position 123,076 of record PKML01055172.1, on the reverse strand, counting down.
ATGCAAGACATGGGACCGGAGCGGTTTTGCTGGAGGAGTTGTGCTTGGTCCACCAAGGGATCAAGGGAATGTTGAGGTATGGCGACGGAGATCCCATTGAAGACGAGTTGGGTGATAACGTGAACTACGAGAGTCTCCTAGCGGCACGACTCGTAAGTCTTAGGGGCTGGTCTAGGAGAGCAAAGATCCATCACCTATGGCTAGGAGGGTTCCTTACACCGCTCCTAGAAAAGGCAGGAGTAGACCTTCGTCGCTATGCACCGAACGGAGAACGCAACTACCTCGACCGCAACTATCTCATCAAGAACAGATTCTTGAAGGCGGGAAGAGGCAACGCGTACAAGCTGTACGATGAGAACAAGGAGATTCGAACATTCCGGCTTCCCAACACCGCACGGACCACCTTGTTGGGGCTGGACAACGTTGCGTTCAGGCTGCGAGAAGACGAGTATCTCGATGCCATCGCCCAAGGCGAGGAGCAGCAGCAACAACCGGAGCAAGAGCAACCCATCGAAGAAGAAGGGAACCCGATGGGCGATGAGACGGGTGACGATCTATACGGGAACATCAACGACGAACTTCCCGAGATCGACTTCAACCCGAGGACCAAGAGGGAAAAGATCGTCCATCAAGCCTACAAAATGCAAAGGCGGATCAACGAGGTGCAGCGGAAGATCAACGCGGCGCAAAAGAAGCTATTCGCCAAACTCTTCCGCAAAGTAAAGAAGCTCCAACCGCCTAACTACGTCTCCTCGGAAGATGATGACGATGAAGAGATGGACGATGACCCTACCAACCGCGCCACGGACTATGACGCAGGCCCGAGCACGTCCTGAAGAGAAAGCAAAACAAGATCAAAATTTAGTGAGTTTTTCCATCTCTTGAACATTTTTATTTTTGCGTTTCTATTTATGAACTTTTGTTACCTCTCGAACTCGTGATACACCGAGACGGTGTAAATCAAGTCCGGGGGGAGTACTAATTTGAGTTTATTTGTTTTTGAGTTTTATTTGTTTCTTTTTATTTTCGTTTTTGCATTTTGCATTTGCATATATATATATATATATATAT
>PKML01055172.1:69790-82777 GCA_002933935.1 Eutrema yunnanense | reverse complement strand
GTGAATCCTAAACAGATAATTAACCTAGCATTCAGAGAAATCCTTTATGAGAAAACCCTAAACCTAAAGTGGATCTACTCAGACATGGCAATTGAATCAAAAGACATGTTTGAATAAATCATCAATAAAATAATAACAAGGGTTTTAAGATCTGATCTCGGACGAAGGGAGATTCAGACTTTTCTCAAACCAAAGTAAAATAATGCATAGCCTAAACAAGTGGCTGTAAAATCCTATTTATAACCTAAAACACGATCTGGGCCATCTTGTAAATATCAAAGTCTTCTGGGCCAATTCTGCAATTCTTCAACTCTTCATTAAGTCGCGATCCTTCTGTTTCCTCGACGGGTATCGATCGATACTAGGCAGTATCGATCGATACTCGGGTGATTTTGACGTCTCAGCTACACGGGTCTTCTGCTTCGCTCCAGAATGTTCCAGAAAGCTCCAATATCTTCCAATTAAGCTCCAAACGTGCTATGACCTGTAAAAGACAAAACACTATAAAGACTCTATAAAAGGACTTATATCATGGCCTAAACAGGGTAAAAACCATGATATATCAATGTACAGAAGAGAAGAATATATAAGGAAATAAAATATATGAGAGAGAGGAGAACATAATTATAGAAGCGTAATGTATATTGTTTCTATATTCTTACATAGACTATTGCAAAATATATAAATCTTTGATTTTTCACATTCTTATTGCCCATAGTTGAAACCTTCTTTTTTTTTTTCATGTTAAACTCAATTCTTTTGAAACAAAGAATATGTATTCTCTGGTAACTATATATAGTTACATGGAGAATGGTTAAAACTTACTCTAACTTGCAATAATTATGTTAAAACTATATGGACTTATAGATTGGGATAAATACATGAACTACATAGCACTATGTTAAAATCTTTAAAATGAAGACTGCCGTGAAAACATATCACAAGCTACAAAGAAGACATATTACATAGACGAGTTCATCAGTCAGAAAAAGCCAATTGCCTTAGGCCACATTAAAAATGAGAAATTGGAGGGCCACAATTATTTCAAAATTAGGTTTATACATTTAATTTTGATATTATATATTTAGTATTTTTGATTGAGAAGTTCATGATATTAAAAAAAAATATATATCATAGAGGATGGAATGGTTTAATAATCGTGTTTATAAAGAGTAAATTGGTTAGAAAATTCGATCTATTTATCCACGGAATATGGCTATATCCCGACCTCTGTAAATCTTCCTTCAAAATGAAAGTTAAAGAAAGTTAAAGATCTAAATCCCCCCGAAAAAAAATTTGAGGCTTAAATCCCCACGGATATCGGTTTCCACGATTTGTGAGCTAAACCCGAACCTAGCTAAACCATTAAACCCCTAAACCAAACCGAAAAAACCCGATCCAAAACCTATGCAACCCGACATGACTTAAAATCTGACCCGTATCTTCATAAACTAAAAATCCATCGATTTCCAGAACCTCCAAATCGAAAATTGAAAAATCTAATAACCCTATAATCGATTTTGCAAATTCGTCCAAGCAGTGATGTCTGGTGCTTCGAGTAATGTCTCTGGAGGTTCTAGTGGATCAGTTCGTCCAAGAAGTGGAAGAATTGTGGGTGTTCCTAAGAGGTGTTGGTGTGGTGAACAAATCTTGGGATTGATATCGAAATCCGAGCACAATCCTTACCGGCGGTACTACCGGTGTGCATATGCTTTCTAAAAGAAGGTAATCTCAATGCTTTTATGATTTGTGAGATGTTGCTTTGAATCGTGAGTTGGTTCTTATAGTTGTCGATGGTGAATTGTAGCTTGTGAATGATCGTCACATCTTCAAATGGGTTGATGAGGCACTGTTAGATGAGATTGAGACATTGCAATTCAAAAATTCGAGACTTGAGAAAGAGATGAAACATGTTGCAAGAAATGAGGTGGTTTATGAGAAGATGGTGTTTGAAAAAGTGCAAATGAAGCTCGAAAAGGACATATTTGATAGGGTTGCAGACGTGTTGGTTGAAGCGAAATCTGGTATGAAGAAGATGATGTTGCTAGTGATCATTGGTTGTATGATCGTGGTTGGGATTATGGCACTTGTAGGTTGAAGAAAATGGTGCTTTCGGAATGAAGAACATGGTGATTGTTGTGTCTTTTTCAGTTTTTTTGTCTTTATTTTCAGATTATGTGACTAGTAGGTTGTATGTGTGTGCTTTTTGTCTTCATTTTCGGATTGACGAACATGGTGATTGTTAGATTTTAGTGATCTTCAATTTCGGCTTTTGTCTCAACTTGTCTTGTCTCAATTTTTTAACTTGTTTAAACAAAAGTAAAGACAACAAGCTCATATTCCAAAGTCACAAAACACCATCCAAATGGTTACAACTTGTTTAAACAAAAGCTTAAATCTGACAATCTCATTGAGTTACACAAAAACTGACCCAAAAACATTTAAAAACATACCCGAAAACAGACCCACCACCACCTAAAGCTTGAAAAACATACCCATATTCCTCATTCTTGCTATGTTATTCATGGGAAAATTTTACTTTGAGTGCCTTGCGAAAGTTGAGAAGGTTCACCTTGAGAAGCTTTGACTTTGTTGCCCTTGAGAAGTAGGTTGAGAAGCCTGCGATTGAACTTGAGAAGAAGCTCGAGAAGGAGCTTGAGAAGGAACTGCAACTTGAGAAGGAGCTCGAGAAGGAGCTTGAGAAGGAGCATCAGCTTGAGAAATAGCTTGAGAAGGAGCATCAGCTTGAGAAGGTTTTTTTGTGAAATCTAGAGTTGTGATCGGCTGTACCACATATGCCACAATGCATTATTCTCTTCTTCACTTTTTCTTGCTTCTTTGTTGGAGACTCGTTAACACCATTCTTCCTCTTTTTATCAGCCTTAGTGATCTTTTTCCTCCCAGGTTGTAGTGGCTCAGGCGGAATATGTACATTAGGAGCATCTATTGAAGGCCAAAATGGAGCACCTCTCACTGGAACAAGTCCATCCATGTAGTTCTTCTTTCACATAGATGTACGGAACCAGTGACATACGAAGTCTTCAAGGACTTTCTTCTTGTGAATAATCACTTCATAAGTATGCTCACAAGGGATGCCACATATCTGAATCTTCAAGCAGCTGCAAGTCCTCTTCTCCAAGTTAATTCACACGGTAAGAACCACTCAGCTTTGCTTCATAGTCACCATTTGTGCTTCTAGTCACTTTTCACTCATCAGCTTTCTTCTTCTCAGCTGCTAGAAATTCCATAACATATGACGTACAAATCCCTGAAACACAAGCACAAAAACCAGAAAATAAAACACTAAAACCAGAAACACTAAAGAATTCCATGTCAAACCAACAACACATTAAAAGATAAATATCAAGAAACACTTTTAGTCGTCTCATTAATCGATTCAGCAACTTAACATTAAAAGACAAATATCAAACCAAATACACATTAAAAGGCAAACAGATTCAGCAGCTTAATCTAACAACATAAATCGTTTAATAGAAGCTCACTAAAACATACCTTTGTGATCATGAGATACAGCAGATCTCTGGGCAATATGTGCCATAGCAAGTCTTTTGACCATCTCTAGCATCGGCAGAAATGGCTTCTCCCTTGCCTTTTTATTGTGTTGTGGAAAGACTTAGTGGAGTTGTTTTCCACATCTTTACAGTAATTTCCCAGCTTGTGGAATGCTCTACACCAGCTCTTAGGTTTTGTCTTCTGAACATCATTATAGACGCCACTGTCATAGCAGCGAATCCTATCCAAGCGTTGTTCATACTCTGCGTTATTATAGCTCCAAGCCAAACTCCATATCAATGGCTTCATGTCTTTTTACTCTCATGATTCTTCTTTAGGTTAGCATAGATGTGCATAACACACATTCTATGCTCTATCTTTGGTAGCTCTAACTGGAAATCTGTAATCAAGCCCTGAAACACAAACACAAGCACACACACAAACAAGTTAAAGTAAAACAAAACACAATAAACCAGAAAACAAAACAGAAAACACAAATTGAAGACATTACCTTTTGCCTATCCGAGATCATGATAAAACCATCACCATCATTCAAACCTAAGTCATCCTATAAATTCTTCACAAACCAGCACCAGTTATCCGTATTTTCCACTTGAACAACACCATATGCTATTGGATATATACGATTATCTGCATCTCTTCCTAAAGCAACCAATAACTGTCCATTGATCTTGTGTTTGAGGAAGGTGCCAACAACTCCTATCAATGGCCTACATGTCTCTTTCCAAGTTTTTTTGATGGCATTAAAACACATGTAAAACATGTTAAACTCCTCTTTACCTTCTGCATTTTTCAATGTATCAATCACCACTGTCGACTCCTTGTTTGAGTCAATTAACTCAGCCGCATAATCTCTTAAACGGGCAAATTGATGTTCATATTCACATTCAACCCACTTCAATGCCGTCTTCCTAGCAGCCTGACATTGAGGCCTAGACACGGTGATTCCCTATTTCTCTAGAACAGTTTCTTCAATCTTCATGGGCATGAAGTATTCCGGTTCATCACAGATTTTGTCTAGAAACAACCTAGCTATATATATGTGGCACCTTTAGCATCTCACACTCTCCATTAGGCACACAACTATGTTTATCTTCAAATACCCTAACTTTCTATAGAGGATCTTTAGGTACACTTGAAGCATAAATTTTCCACGAACACCAACACCTTCACGATCACCACCAACACACTTAAATGCTATCTTATCCCTATCATACTTATCTTATCCCTATCATACTTGTATTGCTTCACATTTTGACATGTTCTCAATGCATAGTCGAGAACACACTCCTTGAAAGCCACGCCGTTGAAGAATGTTTGGTGCTTGTATAATCTCCCTTCACCACGTCTGATGTGGATCTTTGCTCTCGGCGTCTTCTGAGATTTCTCTCCCTCGTCATCACTCTCAGGAATCAGGTCGTGGTGGATCGAAGGCTCATCGACAAATTTCGACACCATCTGTTTGATTTCGAACTCATCTCTATCCACTGCTTCTTCATCGAACTCATCTTCGCCAAAATCTCGAGTGACTAGCGCCATTGATGTCGAGCACGACTTCAATCTTCTCTTTCGGTGACGCTTTCGTTTTTTTTTCTAGGGTTCTAAGAATTTGGAGATTTATGATTTACGGTTTATAATTTTTGGGTTTTTTATTTTCTCGTGTATAGATAAGTAAATCGGATCTAATATGTGGTTTAATAACCTTAATCGGGTCGTAATCGGTTAAGAGTCGGGTTTTAGATGGTTAACCACAATTACAAAACAGTAAATCGTCTTAAATCGAGCTGTATATGGATTTTAGTTTTGAATTTTTTTTTATGTGGAGATTTAAGCCTCGAACTTTTTTTCGGGGGAAGGTCTTTAAGTTTCATTTCGTGGGGAGATATAAAGATGTCATAGTTCGGTAGGGATCTAGAGGGATATGGCCATAGTTCGTGGGAAAATAAATCGTTTTCCAAATCTTTAAAATGAAGATTGCCGTGAAGACAGATCACAAGCTACAAAGAAGATATATTACATAGACGAGTTCCTCAGTCAGAGAAAAAAGGCAATTGCCTTAGGCCACATTAAAAATGAGAAATGGAGGGCCACAATTATTTCAAAATTAGGTTTATACATTTAATATTGATATTATATATTTAGTATTTTTGTTTGAGAAGTTCATGATATTTAAAAAAATATATAATATCATAAGAAGGATTGAATGGTTTAATAATCGTGTTTATAAAGAGTGAATTGATTAGAAAATTCGAATATAATTTTTTTATTAATGGTTTTTGTTATCACTGATAAGATATAGGAAACTATATATTTCTCTCCCTGTAATTATGCTATAGTAACTCTCGTATATTAGCTTTCCATCTCTGAATCATTACTCTCTGTATATATTCAAACCTCATACTATCAATAAGGATCATCCATTTAATCTCTCTTACATGGTATCAGAGCCAGCTAGGGCTTAATTTTTTTTTTTCCAGCCGCTTCTTTCTTTCCTTCTTCTCTTCTCCGCTACTCGATTCGATTACTCTCTTTGTTCCTCTCTCCTTCTTCTGTATCTTTATCTTACTCGATTAACATCATGGCTTCTGATTCGACTGCTGAGCGTACATCTGTTTTCAATTCACAAGATTCCCAAAGTACGCTTCTCTCGGTGAACATGTCGAGTGTGACAAAACTCACCGACGTCAATTACCTTATGTGGAGTAGGCAAGTTCGTGCCTTACTCGAAGGTCATGAACTACAATAGTTCATTGATGCTTCTGACAGTGCTCCGACAGCCACAATCCTCGTTAATGGTGTGTATGGCCCTAACCCAGCCTTTGCTCCTTGGAGACGTCAAGATCGACTTCTCTACTCTGCCATCATCGGTGCGATCTCTCTACCGGTTCAATCTGTGGTTTCCAATGCCACTACCACAAGCGAAGTTTGGAATATCCTTGCTGAGACCTACGGAAATCCGACACGTGGTCACATCCGTCAACTCAAATATCAAGTTCACACATGCGTTAAAGGCACCAAAACAATCAGTGCTTACCTGCGTCAAATCAAAGCCAAAAGCGATGACCTTGCTCTCCTTGGCAAGCCGATGGATCAGGAAGATATCACAGAACGGATCCTTGCTGGACTCCCCGAAGATTACAAACCAGAGATCGATGCAATCAATGGACGGGATAATCCTATTTCATTCACAGAACTTCATGAAAGATTGCTGAATCGTGAAGCAATGATTCTCTGCTCTGAGTCCTCCTCTGTTGTGCCAATTGTTGCAAATGCAACAGACACACGACCTCGTCAAAATCAAAATCGCCACCAGCCTCATTACAACAACCAGAACAGAGGTACACAACGATTTTCCAAGACTTATTTGGGACGATGCCAAGCTTGCGGAATCCAAGGACATAGCGCGAAATACTGTCCCGACTTTCGCATATGATATGCTCAAATTAATACCCTAACAGTACTAAAGCAGTAGTTGTAATATAGTTAGGGGTCGAACACAAGGACTCACAGAAATCACACAATAAATTGTATAGTATCAAGCTAAGCTAAGCAATTCAGGTTTAGCAGAAAGCAGAAAATAGTAAACGAGTTGTATTCAATGGGAAAAAGATAGGTTCAGGGTTCTCAGGAAATCAATGAATGCACAATAAACTAACTAATCAGGGTTCATGTTACACACGGTTCTCGAACTCAAATCACTAGAGTATAATTAACCAACTGTCGTTGCGAAAACTATCTAAATCTAAACTTCAGAATCCCAAATTTCTTTGCAAATCCTTAAGAATAAATCAGCCTTAATTTCAAGTTTGATATGTTCACAAATCAATTAAACCAAATCTCTTTGCGAATAATCAATTTGCTCACCCTAAGTTCTATCAGGTAATTAATCACACTGTCGTGCCTAACCAATTATCCTAAGATCTAAGTTCCAGGTGATCAATCTACAATTAGCTTTGAGAACAACCTAAGGTGAAGAACTAACTCAGATTATGAACCCTAAATAACTAATCAACCTAACATTCAAAGAAATCCCTTATGAGAATCCCCAAACCTAACAAGAGATCTACTCAGACATGGAAATTGAATCAATAGACATGTTTGAATAAATACTCAATATAAAATCAGAAAGAGAAACAAAGGTTTGAGATCTGATCTCGGACGAATGGAAATTCAGACTTGTCTCTCTCACCAAGTTCTCTCTTAAACCAAAACAAAATAAAGTATAGCATAAACAGGTGGCTGTAAAATCCTATTTATAACCTAAAACACGAATTGGGGTCTTCTTGTAATTATTAAAGACTTCTGGGCACTTTTGCAAATCTTCAAGTCTTGGAAAACTCGCGGGTCGTGTCTTGCTGCGATGAGTATCGATCGATACCAGGGGGTATCGATCGATGCTTGCCGTGAAATCAGGTACTCAGCAACACGACTTCAGCTCTTGCTCCAAACTACTCCAGAAAGCTCCAATAATTCCAATAATGCTCCAAACGTAACCTGTAAAAGACTCTAAAAGACTACAAAACACTAGAAAGACTCTATAAAAAGGACTTATATCATGGCCTAAACAGGGAAAAAACCATGATATATCAACTCCCCCAGACTTAGCCTTTGCTTGCCCTCAAGCAAATAGAAAGCTAAACCAGAGAAAGAGGTTTGAAAACGCGGAGACTCAACTGTTCATGAATCATCGAAATGACCTTCTTTCCAAGTACCCAAATGTCACCTAACTAGCTTTCGATCTAACCACCATGTACTTCTCCGTAGGCATTCGCAGCTTTTCCAGACTCCATACATTATCCCACAGCTTTGTTAAAGTAAAACCCTCATCGCCAGTTTCATCGCTGCAGCTTATGTTCAAGAACCTTCTAGATTCTTTATGCTCTTATTTATCAACTTATAACAGGGGAGAGAGATACTATTACTCTAAACACATGGGTTCCTTTATCAGATATGAATGATGAATCAAGCTCTAAAAACACTAACCATATTGATGAAGTGCAAAAATTTGGCTCAGGTTTCAGAAGAACTCTGCTGGAGACATGGATGTTTTCTAGTCAACTGGTCAGCCTTTGGATTTTTCATTAGTCGATCTAGAACTGATCCTGTAACACTGTGCACTCAAAAACAAAATCAAATCAATAGGTTCAAGCACAGGATCACTATCTCTAACAAGTTTTGACTTAATAAAACAATTTTGACTCGATAAAACGACTGACTCTAAGAAAAACAAACACAATGTCAGCAGACACCTCCCCCAGACTTTAACAACACTGTCCCCAGTGTTATCTAGCCTAGAGTAGGTAAAAGAAGACAAAAGAATAGAAGAAATGAAGAGAAACAAGAAGTTACCTTGCTGGAACATCGAGTATCGATCGACACACAGCCTGGTATCGATCGATACCATGCTTAAATCGACTTGATGAACCGTACATTCGCGATTGGTGTCGATCGATACCAATGGGGTATCGATCGACACTAGGGCGATTTCGAGTCTGCTCCTTGTTCATCCTGACACAAACACAAAACGGACGAAAATGAAAGGAAAAATGACTCAAAGACAGACTCACCAATGGGTTGCCTCCCACAAAGCGCTCGTTTAACGTCAATAGCTTGAATGTAACTCCATTCAGGCTATTGGTGCATCATCCAAAGGCATTATCTGCCCTGTTGGAATCTCGGCTTTCGCCCAATAATGTTTTACTCTTTGTCCATTGGCAGTGAACTCATCGCCTGTAGGACTAATCAGCACGACAGCTCCATCTGGTCTGACCTCTTTGATGGTGAAGGGACCTGACCAACGAGAACGCAATTTACCAGGAAACAATTGCAAACGAGAGTTATACAAAAGTACCTGGTCATTTGGCTCGAAGTGTCTGGAGATGATCTTCTTATCATGATAGGCCTTAGTCCTCTCCTTGTACAGCTTCGAGTTCTCGTAGGCGTGTGGTGCCTAATCTCATCCAACTCGTTCAGCTGGATCAATCTCCTCTCTGCAGCAGGCTTGATGTCAAAGTTCAGCAACTTCGTCGCCCATGCTGCCTTGTGCTCAATCTCCACTGGAAGGTGACATGCTTTCCCATACAGCATGTGAAATGGTGTAGTACCCAGCGGTGTCTTGAAAGCAGTCATGTAAGCCCATAGTGCATCATTCAACTTTGTAGACCAATCCTTCCTAGAATCACCCACTGTCTTTTCCAGAATCTCTTTGATTTGCCTGTTGGAGACTTCGACTTGCCCACTGGTTTGAGGGTGATATGGAGTAGCCACTCGATGGTTTACACCATACTTCTTTAGCAACCTCTCGAAAATCCTGTTGATAAAGTGAGAGCCACCATCACTTATCACAATTCGAGGTACTCCAAAGCGAGGCAAAATGATGGTCTTAAACAGCTTAAGAACCACCGCAGAGTCATTTTTCTCACTAGCTATCGCTTCCACCCATTTGGACACATAGTCCACAGCAATCAGGATGTATCTTTTCTTTTGTGACGATGGAAAGGGACCCATAAAGTCGATGCCCCAGCAATCGAAAACTTCAATCTCAAGGATAAAATTTTGTGGCATCTCATGTCTCTTACTGATCTTCTTCCTCCTCTGACAAGCATCACACTGTGAAACGAAGGTGTGAGCATCCTTAAACATGGTAGACCACCAGAAGCCTGCTTGAAGAATCTTGGATACCGTCTTGAAAGTAGCAAAGTGACCAGCATACTCAGACCCATGGCAATGAAAAAGAATAGCTGGCATCTCAGACTCTGCAACGTATCTTCTGTAGATACCATCTGAACAATGCTTGTATAGGTAAGGCTCATCCCAGAAGAATCTCCTTATCTCGCGCATAAACTTCTTCCTTGCATATTTTGTGGGATACTTTGGCTCAGTCTCTATAGCAAGGTAGTTGGCGATGTCTGTGTACCATGGACGTGCAGCACTAGAGTCAGCAGCTAGATAGACATCATAGCAGCTCAAGTGCTCTACGGATAAAACAGGTTCAGGTCGCGACGGGTATCGATCGATACTAGGTGAGTATCGATCGATACCGAAAGTCTGCATTCGTGAAAACTGCAGGTTTTCAGGATAAAGGTCTTGAAGCTGAGCTTCAATGAAGTAAACACCTTCCTATGGCAAACAATCATCAATAGGGACGACCTCATCGACCTTTAGTCGCGATAAGTGGTCAGCAACGCCATTCTCAACTCCTTTCTTGTCCTTGATCTCGATGTCGAAACCTTGGAGAAAAAGAACCCATCGGCATAGATGAGGCTTGAGGTCCTTGTTCTTCAGCAAGTATTTGAGAGCAGCATGGTCTGTGTGAACAATGACCTTGCTCCCAATCAAGTAGGACCGAAATTTCTCAAAAGAGAAAACGACTGCGAGCAACTCCTTCTCAGTGGTGCTATAATTTCGCTGAGCATCATCCAACGTCCTGCTGGCATAATAAATAGCATGGAGTTTCTTGTCTTTCCTCTGACCCAACACAGCTCCAACAGCAAAATCACTGGCATCTCACATAACCTCAAAAGGCAAGCTCCAATAAGGTGATTGGACTACAGGAGCACTCACCAATGCCTTCTTGATTTCCTCGAAGGCTAGAAGGCAATCAGATGTGAAATCAAACTTGACTTCCTTACATAACAGGGATGTGAGTGGACGTGCAAGCTTAGAGAAATCTTTGATGAACCTCCTGTAAAACCCAGCATGACCAAGGAAGCTTCGTATCTTAGGAACAGATCGTGGAGGTTGCAAGCTTGTCATGACTTGAATCTTAGCATTATCGACTTCGATTATTGCCTTAGAAACCTTGTGCCCAAGAACAATGCCATCTTGTACCATGAAGTGGCACTTCTCCCAATTAAGAACCAAGTGCTTCTCCTCGCATCGCTGAAGCAATTTGCACAAGTTATCCAGACAGTCCTTGAATGATGATCCATACACAGAAAAATCATCCATGAAAACCTCCATAAACTCCTCAGTCATATCTGTGAAAATCGACATCATGCATCGCTGAAAGGTCGCTGGAGCGTTACACAATCCAAATGGCATTCTTCTGTAGGCGAATGTGCCATAGGGACATGTAAAGGTCGTCTTTCCCTGGTCCTCTGGATGTATAGGAATCTGCAAAAAGCCTGAGTACGACTGACTCCCGTATGCCAGTCCACCAGAGAATGGGTCTGTCTTATAAGTAACCATGTTTTGCTCGCAATGAATCTCAGAATGTACTTATCTTGAGCTGCTTTCCAGAGTGAGATATCCTCCTGCATCGGTGAGCTTTTTTGTTTTTCTGCAACCAAATTTTCCTCGATTTTTTTCAGGATTTCAGAACGATGGCCTCGTCTTCTCCGGTGACTCCAAGCATTCTCGACCGTTGCCGTCAGAGGTATGCCCATATCGATAACTCCTCTTACTCCCGTTATGTCCACGATGCATCCCAAGCTTGACCATTTATCATACCAGAAGGAGGTTGATTTCCCATTTCCGATTGTTTTCCCGAAAAATTCTTTTGCGAGGTCTCTGTACTTCAATATTTTTTCCACATCCAAGAACCGAGATTTGTGGTAGATTTGACCGACCAAAATGCCTCCTTTCTTATTACGTTCTGTCGCATCCATTGAACCCACATCGATGATGGAGAAGAGAGGATTCTCCATATCAGTTTTAAACAACAGACTACATTGTATTCTTTCAGCGGTCTTAAACCCAGCCCGCCCTCCTCTTTCCGTTTACAAACAATGTCCCACGCTATTTTTGCTTTCTTGGGATTCAAAATCGGACCAGACCATAAGAAAGCCGAGCATATCTTTTCAACTTCCCGAATACATGCACTTGGGAGACGGAATGCGGATAGCCAAAAGTTGGAGATGCTCATCAAAACTGATCTAATCAACTGTATCCGGCCTGCAAACGATAGAAAACGAGCTGTCCATGTACTTATTTGCTTTCTAATATTCTCCAGCAAAGGTAGGTAGTCCCCCGACGACATCCTCTTTGTTAAGAGAGGTAGGCCTAAATAGCGAACCGGTAACTGACCGATTTCAAAAGGGTAGTGATCTTCCATGTCTTGTCGGGTGCTGTCAACCAACTTTTGCACTTCATCAATGTGGTTAGTGTTTTTAGAGCTTGATTCATCATTCATATCTGATATAGGAACCCATGTGTTTAGAGTTATGGTATCTCTCTCCCCTGTTATAAGTTGATAAATAAGAACATAAAAGATTGAAATGATTTTCTTCTGAGTAGAGGGTTAGGAAAATTTCCAGCGATCCCATTATTCTACTTAAGAGGAAATGATCACACAAAGGATTGGAAGCGAGGCTAGGATTTTCCTACGATGTCGTTATTCGCCTACATCCTTTGATACATAGAGAGGGAAGAACCGGGGATTTGGTGGCAAACACCATCAATACTCGCGTCTCATACCTTGATGTGTATATGCAAAGCTGAAAATAAAAAAAA